>CAOJBI011093950.1:0-14715 GCA_948277035.1 Euphorbia corollata | reverse complement strand
TAAACAATTCTATATATCCGCCTCACAGTTATTTTTATCGGGGAATCCTGTCCTTATTAGATTTAGGAAATTCCCCGTCACGTTGACAACCCTAACTCGATGCCTCCAAGGAGCAAGTCACCAATGAGTACATGGTGAAATCTTGGATAGGGTTTTGCTTAGCAATTATTAAAACTGGTGGATGAGCAATTAATTAGCAGGTGGGGACCTAAATATATCTTTCAAGAATGGAAGGTTTGTGGATATCTACGATCAAGAATCTAGAATCTTATATTCTTACGCAATTTGGTTCCAAAAGCAAACCTTGAATGGGAAAGAAGACGATATATATATTCAGTGTCTATTTGGGGATTGTTATTGCAATCATGAAATGTTCAATTTACAAACTTGCCTTGAATAAAGGTTTTTGACTCTTAATACTAATTAATTAAAAACTGTTTGTAATTGATATACAAGAATTTTTCGGAACATTAATCTGGAAAAGCTTAAAAATGAAGCTTATTAGAAAAGCAGTTTAACAAAATAATCACAAACTGGCCCTTTCAAAATGAACATATGAGATGTTTTTTACGCCAATTTTAATGATTGTGGGGTTTAAATCCACAATCGCATACTTCTTAAATTTTCGAAGATGTGGTAACCATTAGACCAATAGTGATTTCTCAAATATTTATTTTAACATTTTCATTAGGAAAAATTAGATTCAACTGATCCATTTCAATGAACCATATAAATGATTAAATCTTCGACTTTTATTTAGAATGTCTTTAAAAGTTCAGTTCACATGTAGCAGGAACTTATATAGTTTGATAAACATACGGCAAATAGTTTCATGACATGGTATCAAAAAATGGGTTTCATCGTTTGGTTTTGGGTATTAATTTTTAAGGTTTGAAAGGCCAGAAGATCTTCTCCAAACATCGTCCAAATCCCAATATGAACTCAATAAAGTTCCAGATCAGAGCAAGGAAAATAAATTTTCATCATCGTTTATTGAGCGAGACAAAACTCCGTGCTCCCCATGCTCACACCTTCTTTGGTCTTTGCTCCGTAAAACCGATACATTAGGCTTTGGTCACATTTGGAACGTAATAGTGGAAAAGTAAATTCTTGGGAATCTTCGCTTAATGCCAAGATTGTCGAAAGCCCCTAAAATTTCTTCGGTTTGTTGGATCCCGCCTCATCCTAACTGGTTTAAAGTCAACACTGATGCTTTCTCGTATTTACAAGCTTCAGGTTGCTGAGGTATTTTTCAAGATAATAAAGGAATTTCTTTGTTTTGTTTTTCTTTTCCTTTAATTTTAATACCTCTTTTACATTTCTTGCGGAGCTCAAAGCAGCAATCGATGCGATTGAGGTCGCTTCATCCAAAGGCTGGACTAATCTTTGGCTCGAGAGCGATTCTCGTTATGTGGTTATGCTTTTTCAGTTGAGGGGAATGCAGGTTCCATGGTGTCTTCGTCGAAAAGATTGGTCTAAGTACCTCTCCATTATTCGGGATCTTAACCTTTGTCGTTAGCCATGTTTGTCTGGAAGGCAATGGCATTGGGGATGCGCTAGCATAACATGCAAGGATTTCTAAGGTTCATAGTAGTTGGGAACAAATTCTTAGCTTTTGTTTAGATAATTATTTTTATGACTTGAGTGGACGAATCTTAAAAATAATTATCTAAACTTATTGTATCTAAACTTATTTTTATGACTTGTTTCGTTTTACATAATTTCATGTTTTCTTTCTTCTAACTTATTGTATCTTTTTTTATATTAATAAGATATATTAGAGGGGTTTTAGAAAGTATCTTTTCTTTCTTCTAACTTCATGTTTTATATTAATAAAATATATGTTCCGCCAATGTACTCTATCGGGGTTATGTAAGTGACGGTTCATCAAGTGGGTCACATGTCACCCTCGCTTTATTCATCCTAACCTTAAAAAATATTTATTAAAAAAAGCTACTCATGATGCTCTTTTAAGGAGAGGTTTAAACATAGTCTCTAAATATGTTCTTTGCAATTCCTCTACGAAAACTAGAGATCATCTTTTTGTAGATTACATGGTGGTGAGAATTCGTTGGAATAACATTATGTCTCTTTTTGGAAGATCTTTCATTATTAATGGCTCGGTAAAGGAGGTTACTAAAACATCCCTCTCTATTCGGTTTAGCTCCCAAATTACAGTTTCGTGGAGAAGTGTCGTGGTTTATATTATAATTGGTTAATTCAAAGAGCAATGAACGATTGCATCTTCGAGTCTAGGGATTTCAATGTTCATTGGATTTTGCAGTCCCTTTGGGTTTAGACTCGTATCTTAGATGACTTGAACTTTAAAACGATGTGGAATTCTATTATTGAAGAGGTTCTTTTAAAGAACTTAGGTTTAACTCTACCTTGTAGCACGCTCCTTGCATTCTTATGGTTTTCTAGCAGCCCCCAATTCAGGGCTGGATGAATGTTAACGCGAATTCCTCAGTTGAGGGCTCTCCTAGGCCTTCGGGTTGAGGTGAGATTTTTCATGATTTCCATGGGTTCGCACGAGACTTTTTCTCTTTTGGCTTGGCATTTTCCTATGCTTTTTTGGCAGAAATGTTTTTGGTAATAAGAGTAGTGGGCATTGTGCATGATGGAGGTTGGCTTAGTCTTTGGATTGAAAGCGATTCTACCATTTATCTTCCAATCTCAGACTAATATGGTTCCATGGAATGTTAGGGCTGAGTCCTTGAGTTGTTTATGGAAAATGACGGATATGCATGTGGTGATTTGATGTAGAGCAGTGGACCTTAGCTTATTTGGAGAAAGCGAATCGTGGATTCGAGTTTTAGCTTGCTGAGTTTCAACTCTACGGATTTTTGAAAACGAGTAGAGTTTTTCGAGTTGAAACGGCCTAACGATCAATACTAGAGGCAAATGCCTCTAGCCTTACCCTCTCGTGGCCTAATTCAGTCATTTAGGATTTCAATTTTGCATTTTATTTATTTTAGGGACTTAATGGCAATTTTTTAAAAGTTTCTGTGCTTTTTTTTCTGGGATTATAACCCTAGGGTATTTAAAGGCTAAAAATGCTGTTAATTGCAGTTTTGGAATTCTAATAAAATTTCATAGGCTACGACCGTTTTGTTCCTTCGTCGGCATTCGTAGACTTGTTGAGTTGGGATTGTTTTTTATTTTCTTATCGCTACCCTGCATCAGTTGGTACCAGAGCTAGCTACTCAATATTCCACCACGAAGAGAACGAAACGTGGCAGATATTGCTAAAGATGAGGCCTTGAATCTCCGGATTGCAGAGGTTGTGGATAGGAGGTTACGTGATGTTTTTGATCGTATCCAAGCAGTGGATGAGAGGCTTGGTGTCGTGAATGATCTTACGGAGCAGATTCGATTGATGAGGGTAGAAGCGCGCGGTCGGCAAAATAATTGGACGCCAAACTTTAATCAAATCGAATCGGAGGATGGAGATTCAGAGAATGAGTAGATTTATGAACGGTGGGGTCGTAGGCAGAATAGGGTTTTTTGAGGATCGACGTTGGGAGTCCGGAATGCGTATTGAGATTCCTAAATTTCGGGGTACTCTTTCACCCGAGGAGTTTCTTGATTGACTTGCAGCGGTTGAGGAGATTTTGGAGTTTAAAGGTGTTCTTGAGGATAAGGAGGTACCATTGGTTGCAATTAGGCTGATAGATAGAGCCATGACCTGCTGGCAACAGCTTAAGAACAATCGACTAAGGGTGGGGAAGTCGAAGATTGCCTCGTGGAAGAAGATGAAGAAACAGCTTAGGGCCACTTTTCTGACTTATAATTTCCAAGGGTTGATGTACCAGAAATTGCAGAATTTAAGGCAAGGGAGCTGAACAGTAGATGACTATACTACAAAATTTTACCAGTTGGTGGCGAGGAATGATGTGTGCGAAAGAGTCGAATAATTGGTCTCGAGGTATATTGGAAGGTTGCGCGAGCATATTAGAGATGCAGTGAATGAGTTCGACCAATCACAGTTTCAGAAGCACATCAACAAGCCTTGAGGATTGAGAAAAGGGGAAAATCGGAAATGGGAAATTTTAATCGAAGTGTTGGTAGTAGAAGTGTAGCTGTGAGCGGAGGGGGCGCTGTAAATCCCACTAAGATAACCAATCAACAACCAACTCAGTTACCGGAGAGTTCAAATACGAAGCGAGTTCACTGTTATGGATGTGGAGAAGTGGGGCATGTTAGGAATCAATGTAAGGTGGTTGGGAAGCGAGTTATGGTTACGGAGGCGGACATTGAAGAAAATCCTTGGGGTGTGGAAGAAGCTGCTGAAGAGGAGATGGATGAGGAGATATTAGTCGATGGAGATGTCGGGGTAGCCCTAGTTGTAAGGTGTTCATGCTTAACACCTCGGGTTAGTGAAGGTGACCAATGGCTGCGCAATAACATCTTTCAGTAAACCTGCACAATCAAAGGAAAGGTATCTAAATTTATGATTGATGCGGGTAGCTGTGAGAATATTGTTTCCTTGGAAGCTATTCGGAAGTTAGAGCTGCCAACCGAAAAATACCTAAATCCATATAAATTAGCGTGGCTGAAACTAGGAGGAGAGGTGATAGTGAGCAAAAGGGAGTTGGTTCCGTTTTTTATCGGGGAAAAATATAAGGATGAGGTATGGTGTGATGTAGTGGATATGGATGCGTGTCATCTTAAGTATGGAATTTCAGGCCGAATCTATACAGCTCATAAAAGGAATGCCAAAAATCTAAACTTCAGCTTCATTACTATAGATGGTTCGATCCCGGCTTATGAAGCTTTATATCACCTAAATTCTGCAATTATCGGAAACATCCATTTCCGTGCTTTTAAGGTGAGATATACAACCCAAACTCAACATCAGCGCTCCCGAACCTCTCAAAAGGATATTCCATATGCCTCCAAAGAGATGAAACAAAGAGAATTCATGGGCTCTATTCGGGATGGTAGATCTTATGCGGATGTCACTGCTAATCAAAATCCTATCTCCATTAATCTGACTCACTCAACTGCTTCTCCTGTTTGGTTGCCCCTATCTCTTAAGGTAAGGGTTAGATAGATCTCCATTATTCCTCATCTTTATGATGAAGTAAAGAATCAGGTTTTTGCTATTAAGGCTGTAACGCCTTTGGGAGGTGATCATGTTGCTTTTATTTTTTATTCGGAAGATGCAGTGTAAGGTTTTCTTGATGGTGATTATCAATCCCTTTCGGACCTGATTTACGATGTATCTCCATTTCCTAATAACTTTTGCCCAAAGGAATGTTTGGCAAATGTAGACTTTATGGGTATTCCACCTGCTCTTATTTCGGAAATCATCATCAAACAATTATGCTCATGCATTGGTACTCCCCTTTCGACAGACTTTGATTTTTCTGCCCTAGATTGTTTGGATGTGATTTCTTGCCTCATCTCAGTACCTATTTCATCTATTGTGAACAGGCACTTTACTTTGAGACTTGGCTCTTCTTCTTTCAATGTTGTTGCTTCTTTTAGGCAAGCTATTTCTTGCACGAAATGTGACTCTAATCTTCAAGCTTCTTCGGATAATACCTCTATTAGAAATTCGGATTCTCTTGATGATATCTCTATTAATATGGATGAGAATATTGCCCTGTCAGTTATGCTTCTTGATCGACCTTCCAATTAGAGATCGCTGGACACAATTGTAGAGGAAAGTTTTGACAATCCTGCTGCCTCCTCATCACCAAATCACCTTCCTTCCAATTCGGTGTCACATACTAATACTGGACCTGTTATTAACGCAAATTCTAACAGCCGAGGTATTGCGCTTTCACAGCCAACGACTTCTCTATCTTCTAAAAGTGGTGGCAAATTTAGGTCGGCTAATCAAGATTCGTCAAATAATAGCAGCTCTAGCTCTTCAGGGCCGGATATCTCCAATAGAAACCGGATTATATTCGGATCTCAAGAAATTCAATCTCAATCGAATGATAGGCTTCTTTCTGTTGGAGGACAAAGTTAAGCTCGACATCTTTGTGTTCCCTCAGCTGACTGCATTACTCGGATTTCGATTAATGATGAGAAGAAATATTTTTGTCCGCCTTCCTTGGCTGCTATTGAAGGTCATGTTCGTGCTCCAATTTATTCTCATCCTTCCCTAGCTTCTACCTTTGAGCACCATAATGCTCTTCCATCTGAAGTGGTCTTGACATGGGAAGTTGGTCACAAGGCTGGTTTATTTGAGGTTAGTAACAAAGAGGATACTATCAAGGTTATCAAAGCAAGGTTAGTTTCTTAACCTTCTGCTTCTCTAGGTTTTATTGTCTACTTGATGATGTTTAATTTCCTATCTTGTAATTGTCGAGGGGGCATACGTAATGGTTCCAAACAATTTTTTATTCGCTCTTTTATTTGGAAGCTCAACTTGCATTTTTTTGTTCTCATGGAAACCAAGATTGCGAATGTCTCTAGTAGTGAGATTCGCAAGTATTGAAGTCATAACGATTTTGAGTATCATTATATTCCAGCCATTGGATTTTCTGGGGGTCAGCTTATGTCTTGGAATTCAGCTTTAGTTCAGGGTTCCGTGGTCTCTTCTTCGGATAGATGGATGGTTGTCCATTTCTCACTTAATGGTTTCGATTTCCATGTTATTGCTCTTTTTGGCTCCACTGACCCGGCTGCCAGAATTGTGATGTGGAGGGATCTCTTACCGATTGTCCGAGGCTTTAATCATGTCATTCTATGTGGCGACTTTAATGAGGTATTATCCTCTTCAGAACGTTCAAGTGGAATTGCAGCCCCTTCTATGCCTCAGTTTCAAGAATTTGTGTTGGAAGGTGAATTATTTGATATCTCCTTGCAAGGCTGACAATTCACGTGGTCTTGCCCATCCTCTTTCTCCTGTATTGACAGGATCCTTATATCTTGTGACATCTCTGATAATTGGCCAACTCTATCCACATCTACTATTGACTCTTCGCTATCGGATCATTTTCCCATTTTGTTCCAATCACATGGCCCCTCTTCTAACAGTCCTAAACAGTTTAGAACCTTGAATTTATGGTGGGATGATGCTGATTTTTCCCCTTTATTCGTTCTAAATGGGAGGATATTTGTTCTCTTCATGGCCATAGAGACTTGTCTTTCAAACTCAAGCTACTCCGTCATGATATTAAATCTTGGCACGTGACAAATTTTATTATATTGGATCGAGAAATTGAAAATCTTGAAGCTTGAGTGTTATCTCTTTCCTCTGGTGACATCAGTCGGCCAATGTCACCCTCGAATCTTACTGAACTTCAGGCTGCTAGTTTTTCTCTTCTCTCTAAGTGTCGGGCCCCAGAGTCATTGCGTCATCAACAATCTCGGGTGAAATGGACCTTCTTAGGAGATAATAACACCACAGTTTTCACCGTATGGCAATAGCAAGATTTCGTAACAATCGTATCAAACAATTAGAAATAAATGGTGCCATAATTTCAGATATGACAGTGATTAGACCGTCTATTCGGGATTATTATGAGCAGTTATTTACTGTTGGAATTTCTGTCCCTTTTTAACTTTGTAAGCTGAATTTCAGGATAGTATATAGCTCAAGTAATTCTCTTCTTGTGGCCCCTTTCTCTGAATCGAAAGTTTGGTATGCTATCTCGAATAGTGGGGATAACAAGGCTCCGAGTCCTGATGGATTTAATTTCTATTTTTATAAGCGTTTTTGGAGCTGTTTGAAATTGGATATTATGGATCTCTTTCATCGCTTTCACTCTACTTATTTTTTACAGGATGCGATTAAATCATCATTCACCTTACTCATCCCTAATGTGGCGGGCTCTTCCTTGATAGCTAACTTCAGACCGATTGCATTAATTCACGGGATTTATAACATGGTTGCGAAATTATTAGCATCCCGTCTACAAGCTATTCTTCCATCGGTGATTTCGAGTAAACAATTTGCCTTTGTTAAAGGGAGGAATATTCACGAGTGTTCTTTTGTTGCTACTGAAGTGATTCATGATCTACATTCGCATCACCGACCATGCCTTTTTCTTAAAATGGGTTTCCGCAATAAGTGAATTGCTTGGTTATCGAGTTGTCGTCGAAATTCGTCTACCTCTATTTTGATTAATGGTTCTCCTTCAATGCCGATTAGTCTTCAAAAGGGTGTTATACAAGGTGATCCATTGTCGCCTTTAATTTTCGTTTTGGCGATAGAGGGTTTGAAGCAATTAATTGAGACTTGTATTGCTGAGCAACTCATCCCGGGTTTTAAGCTTGAAGATTCGCTCCCTGATATCTCTATTCTCCAATTTGTAGATGATACTCTTTGCTTCTTGCCAGATAATTTTCATTTCACTCAGGTCTTTATTCGCATTCTTCGCTGTTTTGAGTTGGTTTCGGGTCTTAAAATCAATTATCATAAGAGTTCTTTGCTGGGTATTCCCTTGTCGGATTCATGCTTACAAACTCATGCTAATATCTTGGGTTGCCGCATTGAGAATTTCCTTATATCGTACCTTGGGACTCCTCTTAATGTTAAATCTTTGCAAATCAGTCACTGGGAGCCGCTTGTCTCCAAGGTTAGATCCCGTTTGGCGAATTGGAAAGGAAATTTCCTTTCATGTGCAGGTCGTATGGTGCTAATAAAATTAGTCCTCTCATCCATGCCGATTTATTTACTTTCGCTATTCAAAGTGCCGGTTTCCGTTAACAATGTTTTGATTCGTCTCAAGAGGAACTTCCTTTGGCATGGAGATTCTGAATCTATTGGGTTAAGTAAAATCAGTTGGGCTACTATGAATTTGCCTAAAGATCTCGGCGGTCTTTCTATTCGCGACTTCAACATAGCGAACACTAGTCTCCTTCTTAAATGGTTTTGGAAAGTTCGTCAACCTGATCCTTATTCTCTTTGGTTTCATTATTGTGTTTCTCATCATGGTTTCACCTCATGGTTCGATATTTCTCAAATGGATTATTCTAAACTCTCTCCGATTTGGCGAAATGTTGTTTCTTGTTGTTATCGCCAATCTCAATTTTGGAATTTCTTTTTATATAACTCGGTTGTGCGTGTTGGGAACGGAAATTCATCTCTCTTTTGATTCGATAATTGGACTTCCAATCAGTCGCTTCACAAACATGAAGAAAGTGTCGGTACGTCTGGGCTATTTCTATTTCTTTGGCTCGTCTACATTCTCGAGGCCGTTTTGGAAGCGTAACTTAAGAATTACAAGTTAAGAGTGTGTCATTGAGTTGAGGTTGTGGTTGTTAGTTGCTTGTTCCCACCTATTTCCCGATTCTCAGCCTGCTGTTGTCAACCCGCCATTATGCCCCTTATTTACCGTTGGTTCTGATGTCTTCTGCTGGAATCCAGGCCACAATGGAGCTTTCAGCTCGTCATCTTTTTTCATGGCATTTCACAAGATGCTGTCCCAGCCCATTGTTCATTTCCATCTGATTTGGAAGTTCAGCTCGCTTTCTAAAGTTAAGTTTTTTTGTTGGTTGATGTTGCACCATCGTTTGCCCACGAATGACTTTCTTTTTCGCCGATGAGCTGTCTCAAGCATCTTATGTCCCTTTTTCTCTGAGGTTGAGACGATTGATCACGTCATTTTGTTTTGCAACGGGGCTTATTCTACTTGGTTGAATCTTTTTGCTTGGATGGGGATCTCCTTTGTCATGCCCTCAAATTGTCTCGTCTTTCTTCAACTTTGGAGATCATTATTCTTGCCGGGGCTTCATAGAGATTTTGCGACCTCACTTTGGTTCTCGATTGCTTGGTCTTTATGGAAGCGTAGAAATAAGTTCGTATTCGAAGGTGTCTTGCAAGTTAATGATTTGTGCATGTCAAATATCTATATTTCGTGGGTTTTTTTCTCATGTAATAATCGAAGGATTAGCTTTTCTATCTCGGACCTCTTCATGAATCCGAGTTTGCTTCTATTATTGTAATCGTAACGATATAATTCTCATTTGAGAATTACTTTTAATTTATTTCTTGTGTGGTGGTTTTTAGGAGTGGGGTTGGGCATGTCCCCCCGTGTTGTTTCCGTCCCGTATACGTCTTCAGGTGTTATGTAAGTGGCGGTTTCAATCGTCACCCTCGATCCTTTCTTCCTGACCCTTCAATTTTTTTTAAAAAAAAAAACAAAGCCTTTGAAGGAAACATACTGCAAAAACAACACGTTTAAAACATAATGGATGATAAAAAGGATAATGCATGGATCAGTTGTTTTAAATATCCTTACTGATCGATTTGGGTAAGAAAGTTGAGCCAAAAATGGGGATTTAGAGTTTCTGGCTCAATGATGGGTGTCGAGACCACCAAAAAATAATATTTCCCTGCAACAAAATTGAGATAGAGTAAGCAGAGGTCGATCCTACAGGGAAAGGTCCAAACAAGTGATCTTTATAGTGAATGGTAATAAGTGTGACCTAGTAACAATCCTTTTGAAAGAAAAGAGAGTAAAGCAGGGTAAAAACAGTAAATAAGCAATAAAGAAGAATGACATGACCAATTCAGGGTAAACCATGTATCATAGTGATCACAGGATAAGGGATAAACTGCACCAGGACTTAGGTCTAGTTATATTGACGTTCCCACCGTACAACATCAACAACTCTTCCTTAATTCGTATGGAGTCTGTGCTTCGCGCCTTAATCACCTTCTTACTCACCGTGACTCTCGATGTCGCGTCAAAGAGCTCGCTGGAAAATAGCTTTATGAATTAGAAAAGCCCAAACCCTAACCGACAGGCGGTGAGACTCCCAACAAGCGTTAGATTGTCGCTCTCCAGTCTTAGCGAGACTGCTGTTACTTACTCTTCTTTAGGCATAATTACGGATGCAAAAGTTAGAGATAACTATAAATCACATAGACTTACCTTATGGTTGATTAGACCACAGTAAGACTGAGGATTCTGGATTTTGTACCGAGATTGACAAATAAGTCTCCATGCGAGTTATGGTATTCAATAATGGTCCTCACACTAATCAAACATGGCCTTGACCCTTACTTGGTCAAGTCACTATGAAATTAGCTAGAAATGACTGAAAATAAACGCAAATAAATATAAAGAGATTGGAAAATAAACATGCGATGAAAAGTAAAGGCTTGAAAAGTAAATAGCAGGAATTAAAGAGAGCAATTGAAAATAACTGATGCTGAAAAATAGTAATTGAAAGCTTGAAAACAAAATAACAAAAGCTAAAGAGACTATAACTAAATCTACGGGGACTGAAAGTTTGCACTAAAATAACGAAAGTAAAGGAAACAATAAATCCTAAGCACAAAAGTTATGAAAACTAGTAAAAACTATCTATATCTTGCATTGTTGAATCGACCTCCTTTTATAGGGGAAGAGTTTGAGTTCTTTCCAAATTATTGTTGAATAGGAAGTCCTTGTGTCGTTTCCTCTTTAGGTTTCTCCTCTTTAGTCTTTGAATTGGAATCAATTGCTACTAAGTTATCCTTTCCTAAATAGTGATTAATTAAGAAAGTAACTCTTTTCTTGCTTGACAGTTCTTTCCAATGTAAACAGTGATTCCGATTTGACTTTAACTTTATTTCTTCACCAAAACACTGAGTACAACATTCTGGAATTCTCTGAGAGTTGCAGAAATCACCGGGACTTGCTACTGGTCTCGGTCTTTGCACGGAGATCTCGGTGAAGTACTGATTTTTGGGCAGAATATTCATCTTTTCTCCAAATCACCTTCTAGACCTGAAATAATTGAAAACAGTAGTAACAAAGCCCATAAAGACTAAAAACATGTTTATAAAGACTAAGAATTATGCACAAAATCATGTTGGATTTACAACCTGTCACTCAACCTTTCTTATAAAATAATGTAGAACTCACAACACTTCCTTGACCTTACAGGTAGCTTTCTCGTTATCAGCTTACTAAAGGTCTTGAATTCCTTCAATAGATCTCCATCTATCACTTTTCATTGTCAATGAATAATTCTCAAAATATATTTCTTCATATATCGCCTGCCCGTCTTCTCCGCCTGCCCGTCTGTTTGTCTGTATAGTATTTTCATCAAACTACATATTAAAATTCAATTATTTTGAATGATGGTCTGCATACTCCCTATATTTGAAACTATTGTCTCTTTAAACTTTTTTTTTTTATTTTGTTTCATTTTATCTGTCAATTGAAATTATCAACGCATTTTCACCAATAATTCTCCAGTTTACCATTTAATGAAATAAGATAGTGATTATGAATTGATGAAATTATAAATTAGAATTTAAGAAGAATATGATTTTTTTATACAAAGAAAATATAAGTTAATCATTTTAATAGGAAAATAAAAGAAGTCGAATACAATAATCTGTAGTAGTTACTTTTTTTATGTAAAGGTTGAGGACGAGGGTTATCAAGGATAGGCATCCCAACTAGGTTGACACCCCTGCGACCCTAGAAAACCAAACCCGAACTCAAATATTATTAAAGATAAAGAAAAAGATTACAAAGGAGCGAAAAAATTCAAGTGAACCGATAAGAACCACGGTCAAAATGGTAAGATAAACAATTAACGAAATCTATAATCAACTAAACCCCTTAGGTCATGGAGGAAATAATCAATACAAAAATTAGGCGTATCCTCCCAAGTATATTCCTACTGCGAAATGTGCCCAAGTGCCGCCAAAGCATCCGCGAGACGATTACCTTCCCTAAAAATATGCGTGACCAACAAGTTAATACTGTCTAAAGATCGAAGACACTTTTTCCATGCCGCACGAAGACACTAGGGGATCTTCATCGAACGAGTCCGAAGCAAGTGAACCACATATGTTGAATCACTTTCTAACCAAACATTCATCCAATTTCTCTCCACCGCGATACTAATGGCATAAATTGCAGCATTAATATCCGCAATATAAGAACATGTGTCCACCATAGCAAACGCAAAGCAAAACTTAATTTTACCAAAGTTATCCAGGAAGACACCACCACATCCCGATGGGCCAGGGGACCCAACCGAAGAAGCATCCGTGCTGAGCTTGATCCAATTGGGAGGAGGTCTATCCCAATTAACCGAAATAATCTTTGGAGAAGAAGCAAGACGCGGTTGCAAATTAAGCATGGCCAAAGTAGCATGCTCCACCGTCAAATTCCAAACCGAACCAAACCCAAGCATATCCGTGCTTCTTAAAGTCGCCCAAAGGGTGCATAAAGTCTTGTTAAAATCAGGTCTGACATTATCAAAGATGTACTTGTTTCTAACCTCCCAAATGAGCCGGATGACGTTAATGATAGCTGAAGTCCATAGAAGTTGCAGTTGGGGACTGAAATACATAGATAAGGCTGAGATAATGATGTCTTGTAGTGCATAAGATGAGTCAATCCTCCGCCCAAATAAAGATGCAATGGCCAGCCAAATATGATTAGAAAAACAACACTCAACAAAGAGGTGATTAATGGTTTCATTGTTGGAAAAACACAAAGAACAAATCGAGAACATAGGAATACCTTTCCGTTGAAGATTGTCAATGGTTGGGATGTAACCTTTGAAGATCTTTTAGCACATAATAGAATGAGACGGAGCGATGAATTTATGCCAAAACTTTCGGGTAACCGAGAAAGCATCAAGAGGCGGATTAAGCCAAAGGTAAAATTTCTTAACAGAAAAGTTTCCATCAACAGTAGGACACCAAATGCAAACGTCATTTCCATCTTCTGTCATATTAACATTCCTGATATTATCCCGAACCTGGGCTGGAAACGAGTCCAGAAGAGACCGGCCACCAACTAAAAGAAAATCACCAACCTTACATGAACGGCGTTGGCAATCATGCATAGAAACAACCATTTGATCCGCAACAGAAGGCGTAATCCAACTCGCATTCCAAAAACTCAACGAAGAAACCGAGCCAAGAAACCACTTACAATGCGAGCGAAGGAGGCCATACACATCCCGAATTGAGTTCCAAATACTAGAGTTGCGCATCCAATTGATAGGAATATCATTCTTCAGAAAGCGGGTGCGAAACAAATGAAACCAGCCACCATTATCCGACAGCAGCACTGTTAGCACGGTCCGCTAGACCTGATGAGGAAGTTAACCGATTACGCATCATGGGAATGACAAGAGCCACGCGAGCCGAATTATCGTATTTATCCACCTCTCAAAAAATCCGAAAAACCCTAAAAATCGCGTCCGATTTCTCAAAACGAACCGGAAACTCCGAAAAAATCAAAACCTAGTCGAACCGGGCCCCGCCCAAACTCAAAATATCCCTTGAAAAGGGGGAAAATATCCCCGGAGGTAATTAGCCCGCGGGCTAATTACCTAGGTAATTGGCCCGCGGGCCAATTACCTAGGGGGTAGCCTACCCTCTTTTCCGGGGGGCTACCCCCTATTTGTCCCAATGGGTAATTGGCCACGCGACCAATTAGCTATGTAATTAGCCCCGCGGCCAATTACCTCCGTCTATATAAGGGGGGTGCACCCCCCCCCACCTTTCAAAGGACAGACCGTTCGAATCCCGAAGCTCCCCAAAGCAAAACTCGTCAGTTTTCGCTCCAAAACGCGTCAAACCTCTACCGGATTCAAAAATCCACAACCAAATCTCTTAGAGAATCGATATAAGTCAAGTTTCCCACAGAAACTCTCGACTTAAACTCGTCAAAACTCGTTCAAAACCAGTTTTACTCGTGATTATAGCTATAACTCGAGTCAAAACGCTCTCAAACCACCACAAACACCCTCGAATCCACCTCTGATTCAACTTTCCACAAAGTTATC
>CAOJBI011093244.1:0-12239 GCA_948277035.1 Euphorbia corollata | reverse complement strand
TAAAAAATAATTATGGAGTTTATATGCCTATGCGCATGCCTTTGAATGTAAGGAGCCTGGCGGTTGCTAGGAGATGATGCAAGAGCCTTAAGAGCCCGGAGCCTTAGGTGCGTCTTTAACAACTACTCCCTCCTTTTTTTTCATAAGTGTGTTTTTAGATTTTTAGAAATTTTTTTAAATATCATTTTCAAATTCCAATGTACATATTTAAATATGTCTTTAATGCACATTGAAAATGACAAAAAGAATAAAGTTTTCAATCATCTTTAAAAAGAATAAAAGTCATAGGGTAAATAAGTACTTCTATTGTCTATCATAGTTGAAATCGTACGATTCGCGATTCGAATCGTACGATTCGATACGATGATTGAAAATGTGACCTTGTTATTGACAGAAAAAAAAAAAAATCTTAAACGACACTTATTAAAAAAATTGGAGGGAGTATTACGAGAATGAGATATTTTGGAGGACACATTGTTTTGGGTTCTTGTGGGAATTAGCTATAGGAGAGAGGGCTTTGTCGTAAGTATATATTTAAGCTTTGGTTGCAAGGTAAGGTAGTTGTACGGATACTGGTTTTGTTTTGGCTTTTTAATCTCGTAGCTCTCTCTCTGTCTCTTAAGGAAAGTGGAGCTGTTCCATAGGCTGTATCTTGGCATAGGTTAGAAATTTTACTTTATTGTCGTCTTCACATACTAGTTGATGGTTGGGGAGAGCAAGAAACCTAAAGGACTGAATTGAATCTAAGAAAAGGACCGAACCGGACCTAAATTATTTGGTTTGATTCTAGGTTCTAACATTTTGTTAATTTGGTTCTTGGTTCGGCTCTCGGTTTTGAGAAAAAAAACCAAAATAACCGAGAACTGAACCTAATTAAGGTTATATATAAAAGATGTAAAGAAAACCGTAGTTGTTTTCATTTATACTACTCCACTAAATACTCTAGTGCTATTATGCAATTCATCCTCTTCTATGATTTGTAATTTTGCTATTCCAAATCTCTAATATTGTCAACCCTTTTCCTTCAATCGACGATTTCCCTAACTCTCTACATTATGAACTTTTGATTTCTATCATATTTGACTTTCAATTTCTGTCATATTCGACTTTTTCTTGCAATTGACACTTTTGTTTTTCATATTTAAAACCGGAAACAACTCATAAATGATGTATTGGATCATTTTTTTCGTTGCATTTTTATTGCATAGGAAAATTTAGGTTCTTTACTAAACCGAACTGGACTGAACCTAGCACAAAACCTAATTTTATTGGGTTCCTAATTTTTTTGTTATTTGAATTTTGGTTTATTTAGTTCGATTCGGCTCTCCCCTAGTTGATGGGTATTGTGGTTGGCTGGTTGCTTTTTGATCCACATAGAGAATCATGAATACAAGTCAATCGTTACTTAACTCTCACTTGTTTTGTTCTGTTATTGGTGTGTTATTGTTGCCAAAATTTGTTTTATCAACTTTGAAAGACTTGTATCAATTCTGACTCTGAGCTTGTATTACGACGTATGATCTGTTTAATAATCAACTACCCATATTACAAGAAGATTATCAGCTTCTTACTTGGGCGCTCCATGTTTTGGTCTTTTTCTTTGGGAATTCACTAATTTTGTGTTTGTCTGGATGACTCTCAGTTGCATGAGTTCATTGCTTGTTGTCTTAATTTACTCTTTGGGCTCGTTTGGTTGGTGAAATGTCTATTATATGGAATAGAAAGGAATTTGAATGCAAAAAGGTTATAAGCATCGGACAGAATAGTTACTCCTTGTTAATATTGGGATCATGGAATAACTATTATGATTTATGAACGAATAGTTATTCCATGATTCCTGTATTAACAAAGAATAACTATTCTGTCTGATGACGGATCCAAGATCACTTATAACCTTTTTCCATTCAATTTTTTTCCTGTTCCGTGGAATGGGCATTCCGCGAACCAAACGAGACCTTCCTGGTGCAGGTATGCCATTTTATGGTTCTTTGATATGTTGAAACTCTGCAAACTTAGTTACTTGTCCTTATTTACCTATATGATTTCATACCCGCATAATAAGCTGGTTTGTTATGTAATAATCTCAATCGTCCTTAAAGAGTTACACTTCAGGATTTCAAATTGTGCAGATCTTATTTGCCAAAACCATGTAGAGAGATTGAAGGGAGATTACAACCAGACTGTTCGTTCTGAGGTTGGAGCAGGTTGTAAAAAACATCCGAATTTTAGAAACTAAAGTTGGTCAGCAGATTACGGTTTTGTTTGTTGCAATGCCAAAAGCCGTGTAAAGTTTCATTTTTCTTTTCTTTTTTTTAAAGGAAAAGGTCTTAATAGGTGAGCCCTAGCACGAGCTAGGAACCTAAAAAGGCCCGAATATATTAATAGCATTCTCGTGACGAGAATGGTCAAAATAGGACAATCTAAGAGTGTTTCATTTTTCTTTTAGTTTCCGGTTTCAATGATTGGGATTTGGGACTAACAATTGTGCATAAATTGGTGTCACTGCATATAAAGATTGTATTTTTTATAAATCAAGTTGATTAGTTTATTTGCGTAGTTTTACCACCAATTCCTAAATCAAGTTGAAACCTTCGCTGAAAAGAACAAAAGCTCTCGTTTTAATGCCTATAAAATCCGAATGGTAAGAATAAAATGGGATAATTAAATTACAAGTGTGCTTATTTTACCCTTATTATAATTTCAAAAGGGTATTTGAGTTCAGGAAAACCCATCAGAAGGGTATTTTAATTCTTGCTTCCCCTTTTCTAGAGACCAAATTATCTATTACATTATATTTTGGGATGCACTCTGTGTTTAAGAATTCAATTGCATTGTCAAATTTGTGGAAACCCAACAGCCTATTTAATCTCAAGTATTTGTATAATCTGCGATTTCACTCTACAGCGACTCCAAAGATTTGGTTGCGTGAGAGAGATTACAGTCCTAATTTCTACATAGCCCAGTCCAATTGGCTTATAACTAGCTTGTTCAGGGAAGGCAAAATCAATGATGCACGCCAAGTGTTCGATAAAATGCGTGGGAAGGATGTTGTTACTTGGACTACTGTGATTACTGGGTATATCAAATGCAGATTGATCGGTGAGGCGAGAAGGTTGTTTGATCACACTGATGCGATAAAAAATGTGGTCACTTGGACGACTATGATTAATGGGTACATGAGACTGAATCAAATTAGGGAAGCTGAGAGGTTGTTCGAAGTTATGCCAGTGAAAAACGTTGTTTCATGGAACACAATGATTGATGGGTATGTTCGAAACGGGCAATTAGACAGGGCTGTTGAGTTGTTCAAGAGAATGCCAGAGAAGAACGTAGTTTCTTGGAACACGGTGATCACTGCATTGGCGCAACACGGGAGATTGGAAGAAGCAAGGAACCTGTTCGATGAAATGCCTAACCGAGATGTGATTTCATGGACAACAATGGTTGCTGGATTAGCAAGAAACGGTAGGGTCGACGAGGCCAGGGACGTTTTCGAGAGGATGCCTGAGAGAAATGTGGTGTCGTGGAATGCAATGATTACTGGTTATGCGAAGAATTTGAGATTGGTCGAGGCGTTCGAGTTGTTTGAAAGGATGCCACAACGAGACCTATCCTCATGGAATACGATGATCACTGGGTTTATACAAAACAGGGAGTTTGAGAATGCAAGGAAGGTGTTCGATGAAATGCCTCAAAAGAACGTCGTATCGTGGACCACAATGATTACGGGGTATGTTCAAAACGGTGAAAGTGAATTGGCGTTGAAGATTTTTTCGGAAATGATAACAGATTGTGGAGCGAAGCCTAATGATGGAACTTTTGTGAACGTATTAAGTGCTTGTAGTAATTTAGCTGGTCTTAGCGAAGGAAAACAAGTACATCAGATGATTCTTAAAACCGTTTATCAAAACATGGCATTCATAGTATCGGCGCTTATAAATATGTACTCGAAATGCGGGGAATTGTGCTTAGCTAGGAAGATGTTCAACGACGAAATGTCGAGGGATTTAGTGTCTTGGAATTGTATGATTGCCGCCTATGCACACCATGGATGCGGATTAGAAGCCATAAAACTATTTACCGAAATGCGCAATTTCGGGATCAAACCCAACGATGTTAGCTACGTGGGGTTATTGTCGGCGTGTAGTTATGCAGGGCTTGTTGAGGAAGGACTGTTGTTCTTTAGAGAAATGGCGAAAGACGAGTTTATAGAGGTAAGAGAAGATCATTATACTTGTTTGATTGATCTATGTGGTAGAGCTGGGAGATTAAAGGAGGCTTTCGATATGATTCGGAAGCTTGGGAGTAAAGCGTCGCCTTCGATGTGGGGGGCGCTTCTTTCGGGATGTAATGTTCATGGGAATTTGGAAATTGGGAAATTGGCGGCTGAAGAGTTATCGAGAAAGGAGCCTGAAAATGCTAGTACTTATTTGCTGTTACGAAATATATATGCGTCGAGTGGGAAATGGAAAGAAGCGGAAAGAGTATGGTCGAAAATGAAGGATCGGAGATTGAAGAAGCAACCTGGGTGTAGTTGGATTGAAGTTGGGAATAGAATTGATGTGTTTTTAGCATGTGACAAGTCTCATTCTCAGTCTGATGATATTTATTCTATGCTTCGGGTTTTGTACGAAAGGATGAAGAAATCAAAAAACGATTTAGTTGTTGAAGATTGAAGAGATATTCCTGTAATGATGGTTCGGTATAGTTCATGAAAAGCTTCATACGGATAATATAGAGAGAAACAACACAAGAACAGGGAAAAAAATAAAACAATTGAATGAAACCAGTTGGATGACCATCTTTTTTTTTTTCTATTTGAGCTGAAACTTTTGTGTTCAGCAGTTGTAATTTACTCATTGATAATTAAAATAAGGGTGTACCCTGTGGTTTCACTCATTTTAAAAAAGAGGTCTGAGGAATTTTTTTTTACAAAAGGGGATTTGTGGTTTTAAAAAATTTGCAATTAAATCATGTCATAAAAATGGGTATTTGTTTTCGTTTTTATCTGAATTTTTGCGGTCAGTGATAAATTTTGTAATTTTTTTAATAATGTAACTATTTTTTATGAATTTTTAAAGTTTGTTACCATAATTTAATTAAAAAAAATAGTTACACTATTCAAAAAATTACAAAATTTATCATTAACGTGTATTTTATTTTTATTAATCATCCCGTAAAAATTCAGATAAAAATGAACACAAATACCCATTTTTATGACATGATTTAATATTGAAAATCCTCTTTTTACAAATTTTTTGAAACCACAGACCCCTTTTTGTAAAAAAAATTCCTCAGACTCCATTTTGAAAATGAGTGAAACCACATGGTACTTTTTTGAAGTTTAATGCTCTCAATATTTAAGTCTTATATCTTGTCATTTTAATTTAAGTGCCACTTCTTTCCACAATTTTTTTTATAGTTATTTACTCCCGACATTTTCAGATTTTAATGTATCAATTTAAATATTTTATCCATTTTATTTTTTTGTTACATCATTTTACTCTTATTTAATATATATTGAAAATTATATAAATAAATAATCATCTTTCAAACGAATAAAAATTATATAAATAAATAAATGTTTTTAAATGTGAAGTTGGTATTGACAAAGTTTTAGAAAGAAAGTGAGTATCTTTCTTGAATAGAAATAACTTCAATTACTCAAACACATGGAACATTAAAGTCCCAAACAAAAAGGGATGGTAGAAAAATCATTGTCCTCTGCACGAGCAATGACATGTGCTCCATCTATAGGTTAATTTGACAAGAAAATTTCTTTAATCTCTAAAACACAGGTGGAAAGAAGATCTTTTGAAGATGATATAGAAAAGTCACAAAGAAATAAATAAAAAAGCATTTAAAATAACAAATAAGAGAAAAAGAGTATTTGACATGCATTTACTAGACAAAAGAACATCCAGCTCAAGTCTAAATTTAGACTCGAAGTTAGAATACGTAGCGAGGTGAAGTTTCTTTTATTAAATCAGCAAGATCTGTAGCGAAACTACAAATAAAATATGAAAAATCCCACCACTACCCTGTTGTGGTTCGAACAGGTAACCTCTTCTAAACAGCCATAGGTAGCATAAAAACTAGATTTTAGTGAAGAGAGCAATTAAAGAAAAACTTGATTACAAGACACTCAAAACATTTAGATTTGAATTACATCATCTCACTCTTAGCATCATTGTCAAATGCATCATTCCAACTAAGAACGCAGAAAATAGTTCAAAAAAAAAAAAAAAACTCATTCCCAATAGCATACTCTACATGAAGCTTTAGAAAATTAAAGACCCTAATCTTCTTGTAACTTCATTCATTACCAGACACAACGGTAAGTAACATGTGACTCCGTCACATCGCCATTGTAGGTAACTTTCATCACCTGTCCCTTCTCCAGACCATAGTATCTCGCGATCGCATCTTTCTTCAGTATTCGAGGAAGCTGTTCCAATAAAACACAACGTAATATCAAGACACACAACTTTCCCTCGTGCATATTCAACAAATATCTATGAGAAAAAAATGCCACTTCTGTAAGTTTTTTCAATCACTGGTTATGCACCAAACATGTGAGGTCCTCTTTGAGATTACAGTTCGACCGCCAACAAAATTCATGTAGCAGTCCAGAACTTTATCCAAATGGGATTGTTGTCGTAGCTACGGTCACGAAAAGTCCTGCTTACAAACTTTTAATAGAATAACATATTTTGGCATTGTACACTAGATTTTGACTCTTCATACTAATTAATTAGGAATTGTTTGCTATTGATTTCCAGAGTTTTTCAAGACAGCAGCCTGTATAAGTTTGAAAATGGAGCTTTTCGGAAAAGCAGTCGGAGAAGGCAATCCCAAAGTGGCCTAGATTGATATTTCAGTTTTGCTCATGATTCGTGAATTAGCTACACCTATATTAGTTCATTCGTCTTGATGCATATTCATAATGTGATTCAAGAAGAAAACTGAAAAATCTTACTGATGCTAGGAATGAGACAAAGCAAGCAGCAAGCGAATGTTATAAGTGAGAACTAGATAGATTGATAATTGATAATTGCTAATTGCATGAGTAGGTTGTTACTCTAATGATTTGAATAAATCTAAAATATCAAACAGTCAATCTTCAAGAGAAACCCAGTAGGCATGTTAGAGATGGCATACATAATAGCATTATGCATATATAGCATATAGAGAGAGAAAGTAATGAGAGATAATAACAAAGATGGAAAACATCCAGAGACCAATAGTGTAGCTTTCATAGGGTTTACCTGTTTATCTTGGATATTGTAATTCTTCAATAACTTTTGCTTTTCCCTCTCAGTCAGGATCTGATGCCTTGGTTTTAATGCATGCTTTGTGATATTGACAAGCAAATCTGTTATCTAATACAAAATAAATGATCGTTAGATATTTTGAGTACAAAACAGAAAATGATCCGTCCATGTTTTAAACACAAATTGCAGAACATCAGTCAAACCAAAATTCACGAAAATAATCCAGCACTATATAGGTGAGGCGCAATAAAAGAGATTTGAGATTGCTATACAAAGTATAAGTCTTGCATGATAAAATTGCTACAATGACAATAAACTTGGATCAATGTTTCTACAATTAAAAAACAGAAGGTTAAAATGAAGATGCTAAAGTGACAGTATTCTTGAGGACCCTAGAGCAATCACTGCACTTGCTCACAGTAAAACTCATATAAACTGGCCTATTTTACCATCATTACCATCACATTTCAACGGAGAGTTTCTTGAAATCAATATCTTCCTCATTTCTGAATACGTAATGATCGTTTGGTTGGTAGAATGACTATTCCGTGGAATAGAAGAAAAACGAATGAAAAATGATAAGAGTATTTGCCTAGGATCCACGTAGGAGGAATGGCTATTCCATGAGATGCATGAGAGCTAGGAATAACTATTCCATCCGTACGCAGATCCTAGGCAAATACTCTACCATTTTTAACCTTTTTTTCATTGGTTTTTTTTCTATTCCATGGAATAGCCATTTCCGCTAACCAAACGAACCCAAGGAGTAATAAGTACTAAATCTCAAAAAATTCTTTTCCTTTTTCAATGGGAATGAGTAAACATGGATGCCGCAGTTTCTGTTTTTCTCTTTCAATATATTTTGTAGTATGATAGGCATCCTCTTTAACCCTGTCTTGTGCCAATAATTATCTCACCAAAGCATCACAATTTTTTTTTTGGATCTATCTCCCTGTTCAATTTATATGTTCTTTGTTTCCTGAATCAATGGACTGTTCACTTTATTGATCGAGTCCAATGATATCGATTATACCACCCAAATACAAGGACAGTATTGCGATGAACGCCGCTTGAGTAGGCAGCACGGGTTTTCAGATCCAACAGGTTATGATGATAGATATAAAACCAGCTTTGATATTAACAACATGACTTCTCGAAAGTTCACTACTCCTTAACTCTACACAACACCAGAAAAAGAAAATGATAGAAAAGAGAAGAAAGGTGAAGAGAAAAGAAACTTCTGCTCCGACCATGCAACCCCTTTCCCAAGCTAGAAGCAGATAACCAAAAGCTATTATTCCACTTTAACCTACTCCTCTTCACTTTCATATAATGATCTACACAGCCTCCTACTATAAGAAAGTGATATAGATGATGCTAATTAGACCTTGGATCTAGTCTGGGACTATCTGATAATTGGCCTAGAAATTGAAGGGTCTATTTCAGGCGGAAGAAGACGACAAAAGGGGATTTGTGAGTCACAGTAAGTGATGCCTTTTATTCTCCACTCACTGATAGGGGCAATGACCTGTTCATACTATCAAGTCATTATTAGTACAAATAGCTGCTCTTGTTTGTTGCCTTTATTTTGGTAGGAAGAGATTCTTATGTTTTGGCTCCAGAGAGGGCAGGTCATAGCATTCGTATACCTTCAGATTTATTTCTATCTACTTAGTTTCTATTTTTCTTTCATTATAGTAGAAGAGGCCGGATCACTACATATATCCTTTCATCATTTCTATTTGGTTGTTTTTCCGTTAGAAAGCCAGTTAAGAAACCCTCCAAAATAACTGAAAAAGAAATATAATTTTTGCACATTTAATTATCTCAGCAAACAAAGCATAAAATTCAGATTTATCTACTCATTTGTTATTTTTTATTCCCCACCTAATACCATGTAAATGTAGTTTCAACACCAAATGTTTCATTGGTTATGTACCTGGAACATCTCGATTTTGAATGAAAAAAGATCCAGTGCTTTCTGGGCTTGGCTTGTTATTTGGTTTTGCAAGATCAAAATCAGACTAGTCAAACTCTCTTTATTAGCAATTTGAGAAGCGATGCCACGTATTGTACCAACTTTGACCGCACCAGGTCCACAGAAAACAACAAGGATCTGCATTGATGCTAATTTTCATCAGCGTTGCTATTAATTGGAAACATTTCACATGTAAAATTGATATTACGCTCGAAAAGAACCAATAGAAATTTCATTGGAATTACACATAGTACTGATATAGAATTATCATTAATATGAATGCAGTTGCTTTATCAACAAAAGAGAAGCATTTTGCACTTCCTTTGGACATGTCAACAGACAATAGTACCAGTGAGCCTAACAGACATTGTTGGGTTATGTCATTGTTACATAAGAAACTAAGTTGTTTCTTAAAATACAGTATGCTAGTTATAGAGTTGACAGCAATAAGAACAGACTAGCATTGGCTGTGGTAGATAATAGTCTCAGACCGAAAAGTGTAGTAGGTGACCTATGGATATTATTAGTATGGAAAGAGGATCAACAATGATAACAATAAAACTAAAAATGATCACGATTCATGAGGTAGTCACCGTAAAACTACTAGTTTTACAGAAATATGAATATTGATTTTAGTGACGTTAATGAACATGGTCTGAGACGTAGCTTGTGATGATAGTCCCAATAAGAATGATCTGGCTTTCGGAAGCGGTGTCAACAACCCAAGATTTGAAGTTGATTTTGTACTTATTGTGCGTGCATTACCAAATAACATGAACAACTTGAGGAAAATAAGCATAGTAGAGGACAATAGTAAGAAAACATATTTACTTGTTATTAACATCAGCACAAAAATAGAAAAAGAAACTCTGTATGAAAACATTCTTTCATACAAAACTAGACTGTTATTATAAAGCAAAACAATCCACATTAAATTAAATAAGAACTACTGCAGCTATCCATAGGTACATAAGCCCTCATACACAAAAGGCTAAAATTGGTATTTTACTAGTAAAAGATGGTTTTCTATCAACATAGCTTCCCACCATACACCGAACAATATCAGCATATGAAACACCCTCAATAACATTTAGTCAACCTCTACAAATACATCACCTTCATTGGTAAACCATCAAGACCTCTAGTTTACTTAAGCTAGATCTTGAGTTCAAATCCAAGTGTATACAGGGCATTTGATTAGCAGAAGGGCAGGAGAAAGGCAGTCTGACAACTGCAAAACAATTAATCAGATTCGCCTATAAATCGCCTACCAAGGATATAACCACCATGACTAGACGCTAACGCACACCAAAACTATTACTTTTACTACCACTGCACAAGCATTTTCAGTATGTCTGCCAACATTTTCAGCTTTACCACTCTTAGCTTTATTTCTGCTATGTCATTTATAAGTTATAACAATGGGCCTCAAATGCTTCCATTAACATTTTAACTACCATTCTTTCCATGTGGACAAATTCTGTTTTGGTTTTTTCATTTTCAGTGGGATTTTATTAAGGCTCCACTTTAAGTCCATATTTGTTTGCTTTAGATATGTATTTATTTGCAGATGCCATCATGTTGATTGATGACATAAGAGAAGGTATTAAAAAAAAGTTAGAAGTAGAGAGAAAGGTGTTAGAGAATAGAGAGCAAAGCTTCTAAGCTAAGGAGAAGTAAGGCGGAGTACATGCACATAAGGCTTAGCCTAAGCAATGGAGGTGAAGTAAAAATAAAAAAATTAGGTGATACAATAAAGCCAAATTGATCTTTAGGTATCCCGGTTTTATCTTTCAAGAGGATTAAATGATTAATGAAGATGTAAGTCATAAAATCAATGTAGGATTGTTGAAATGAAAGAGTGCTACAAAAGTCTTGTGTGACAAAAAGATACCCTTAGAAGTGAAATAAAGAATTCTATAAAACCCTGGTGAGACCGGTCATGTTATATGAAAGTAAATGTTTGGCAGCTAAATTGCAATAAGGTAGATTAAGGTGGAATGGACATGTGCTAGGAAAACCTATGCATTCTCCATTAAAGAAGTGTGATGAATTAAGAATAGATATAACAGAGGATTGATGAAAGAAAACCTTTCTGAAAGATATGTGATTGTAGGACACTTAAGACCATATGGGCTCGTATAAAGTTTCATGGAATCTTAATAATATCAACCAGAAACAAAAGGAAAGAAAGAGGAGCTAAAATCCCTAAACAATAACCATAACAAAAAAAAAAAAAGGTAAGATAACACCAGCAATGGAAACTTGCTATTAATTTGTATGCAGTAGTAGCATAAAGGAAACCAAGCAATAAACGTACTGGTAACCTATAATCTCAAAGTCCAATTCCAACTGAAACCACATGAATTTGTCACAATAAAATCAACCAGAAAAGCATAATCATGACGCTAAGCAAGAGGATTAAGTTTCATATTTCACCAATCAAATAAGGCACTGATAATCTAATAAAAGCAATTGCATGCAGTCACAATACGAAAATAATCAAGTTCAATTACATATCTATGCAAAAACTGAGTAAAACTATTAGAACCAAATTAACAAGTAGAATTCTCAGCAAACCAAACAAGAACTGAAGAGGTTAAAAAAAAGGAATTAGATATACCCTTTTAGAGGGATCTGACTTGTGAGTTGCGGAAATTTTGAGGCGATCAGTATCAGGCGTCTGGCCATGAACAGCTCGAAATTCATCGAGAGAAAGTTCAATTTCAGAAGTTAGAACAGAATAACCTCTCTCTCTCAACATCTCAAGAACAGTTTTCCGAGAGAGGTAATATCTGTGACTTTCGATGCTACCTTCATCGATAAAACTGCTCAAGCATTTTCGCATGGTGGCCATGCCAAAGCTTCCATCTCCTTCACCATCAGCTCCGATTGCATTACCATTTCCATTCTCAACCCCAGATTCTTCCATTTCTCCACTGTGTAGCTGCAAGGCAAGAGATTGATTGAATTTGATCGTTGGAAAA
>CAOJBI011093077.1:0-11626 GCA_948277035.1 Euphorbia corollata | reverse complement strand
GGCAAGGGGTAATTTGGAAAACTTAATATCATCCGTTTTGAAAATGACTCAAATCACATATCTTTTTTTAAAATTTAGTCTATTTATTATCGGCAAAACAACAAATATTACTACTTATTACTTACCCTGATATTTAATTTTTCTCTTCTGTTCACATTTAATTAAAGCCTCAACTACCTGCTTCTTTTTAACATTTATGATCTGTATCAGCGTTTTTCACCCACCCCAAGCATTAAAATCTATTCTTAATACTCCCTCGATCCTGTTATTAAAACTAATCGTACCCTTGGATTACAATTCAGTTCATGTATGTGTAGTTATAAATTTATATTTAAATAAGTTCAATTCAGTTTACTAGTTTAGTTCAGTTAAGTTCAATTCAACTTTCAGAAGTTGAAGAAAACAAAATCTTAATCTTTTTACTTTTCTTCCTTTTACTTGTCGTTCTAGAATATCAATGTAACTTTTAACAATTTTTTCCTAATTTACCATTATATTAATTAGGAAGAGATTAAATAGAAATAAAATTATAAGTTGTTAATTAATGAGAAATAGAATTTCATAATAAAATAAAAGGGATAATTTAATCATTTTAATACTCCCTTAAAATGTCTTATTGTTTTTTTATAAAAAGTGTAAAAGATGACTAGTATTAAGAATTGTAAAGGAATATAAAAGATATTAATGATTAGACATACGTGGAGTCCGTAGAGTGCATGCGAACTTCAACTCTCTCAAGTTCATTTCAATTGTAAAAGAGTAAAAATATATGTTGTGTACGTTGACAAATTTTGTGTATATGTTGGTCAGACGAGGTTCACTGATTTTATGCAGTGAGTGGGATGAAAAAGGCTCCAATTTTGTGTATATTCATTGTCAAGGAGAATCCACTGTCTTAAGGGTTAAATCTCCCGGTTGAGAAGATATTCGTTTTTCACTCACAATTAAATATAAATAGTTGTATTTGCATTTTTAGGAAACTAGACATTCATTTATATCCCTTATCAATTTACTAATAAACTTGTCATCTTGTCTAAACTTATGAATTGGTCAGAGTAACATGCACAAACTAAGAAAATGATTGGATCACTTATAACCGAAATGACTTTGATAATCACTTCACATTAAAAAAGCTAACTTTTTTTTTAGGATTAATGGATATTATCAATGTGTGTCAGTGTTAATTAATCACTTGATTCACTTCAAAATTGTGTGTTTGTTAAGAGTTGTTTAAGTTGGTGTACTCGAATAGCACAGGAGATAGACGATAGTGCATGCACACAAATTTCTTTATAGGACAAGGACTTGAAGATCGGAAACAAACATTTCGTTCATTTATCATAAGATAAAACTAATCAATTTATTGCGGCCGATAGTTTAAATATGTAGATGGTTTGTTAATTTGTCCGAAATATGAAATGTTATTCATGGAAGAAGTTTGGTGCGGAAAACGAGTGATGGTAG
The DNA here is from genome assembly GCA_948277035.1 of Euphorbia corollata. Lineage (NCBI taxonomy): Eukaryota > Viridiplantae > Streptophyta > Magnoliopsida > Malpighiales > Euphorbiaceae > Euphorbia > Euphorbia corollata. Next base: position 10,162 of record CAOJBI011093077.1, on the reverse strand, counting down.
TAGGACCCACATGAAATGAGGCACTCATGTGAATTAGACTTGTTTGCGGACCGGGTTACCCGCTGAGTTTGGCCCGAGCCCGCTTCAATGGATCCCGACTTGGACACTATTTTTTTTAAAAAGTCCGATCCGAGTCCAAGCCTGATAAAGCCTGAAGTTTTATTGGCCGGATTTAATTTTTATATAAATACCCAAGCCCGGTCCGAACCTGATCCGATGAATAAATTTTTTACTTTTTATATATTTATATATTAAATTTATACGTGTTTTAAACTTTTAAAAATGTTATCCTATTAAATTTGGGTACTTGACTACAATAAATATTATCAAATATTAAAGATTTTAATTAAACAATGTAATTATAAGTAAAATTTAAATATATTTTATGTATTTTATTTTTTTCTATTTAATTTAATAGTAAAATTTATGAAAAAAATAAATGTTCACGGGCTTGGGAATGATCTTGTAAGTCCGGTCTGGGGCCCGACCCGAACCCGAAGTTCTAAAGTATGGGCTTGAGTTGATGTTTTTGATGAAAAATCCGTCAGGCCAGGCCTGAACCCGACCTAACCCGCTCGATGAATATATGTAATGTGGACACCAGTGACCGAGAAACAAAAATTGATTCGACGTTCAGATTTATTTAAAACCCCTACGTTATTAACGCATATATTTTGAAAAAATTGATATTGGTAGAGAAAAATATATTAAAAATAAGTTATAAATAAAAATTCAAAGGAAAATGATAAAGGTTATTAAATAATAATTTTAATGTTTATCCAATGGTAATAAAAGGTAGAGTCCAATTCAAGCTAATTAACTGAATTTTACTGAACTAAACTAATTGACTTGAATTTATTTCGGTGTAAACTTGTAACTACACATATTTTAATTAAATTAAACTTAACTGAATTCAACTTGACTTAGTTAAATTCAATCCAAGAGAACATGACTTTACTTTGTTTAAAACAAAATCACCGTAACTTCAAACCTTAAATTAAAGGAAAGTATATGAATGATATGTTTCTGAATAATGAGTCAACAGAAAAGATAAATTTTAGTGAATTTTAGAACAAACTAATGCAGACCTATTCGATGGATGGGTTGGACCGGGTTTCGTTGAGTTTTTTTGCTAAAAACATTAATCCAAGCCCGAACTAAATCTATAATAAAAATTTCGAGGTTGTGCCAGACTTTTAAGGTTATTTATATAACAAGCCCACGACTATGGTTTTTTATTTAAAACTTTTCAATTAGACTAGATTGAATAAAAAAAAAATTAATAGATAAAAATATGTCTAAATTTTACATGACCTTACATATAACTAGACATGGGCGTGACCCAAGTCTCGGCAGGGCTTCCGGACCTAACTAAAAAATGAGTAGCCTAAACCTAGCCCAACCCATAAAAATATAAGTCAGGTTCGGACTGGCCGGACCTTAACAAAATAATCAAAACCCAAACCCAGCTCACATGCTTAACAATTAATATTTTTTTTATAAAAAAGCATGATACATATTACTTAGCAGAATAATTATAATAAAATAATTGTAAATACAGTTATAGTATAAGGTAATATATTTTACTTAAGTGATTATGATAAAATAATTGTAAATTGTATAAGGTACAAAATTGAGTTTAGATGCTAAAATTCATAAAAAAAATATTAAAATTGTCAACTATATAAATATTTTTTCTATTAGTATTGTATAAATAAATATAAAATTTTTAATATATTAATTATTATTTTTGGTCGGAGAGGCCGGGTTTGAGTTTTAATATTAAAACTAAGCCCGTTTTATATTTTACTCGACCACTTCGGGTTTGGGATGTGCTTGGGTTTTTATATTAAAACCAATCATGTCATATATTTTACTCAGTTCACTTCGGGTTCAACCGGGATCCATCTACTTTGTCCAAACCCACTCAATGAAGGGTGGACATAGACAGATCTCGCAGGTTGACTGGCCTATGCCCAAGTTTACATATAACTACAGTATTTACTTATATCCTTTAATTCAGTAAGATTCATCGTAGTTAAGTATAAAAATTTAATATGAAAAAATATAAAAACCGAAAATAATATTAATATTTAATACATAAAAATATGATAAATAAAATTATTTATCCACCAAGCGGAACTTGAGATGAGCCCATGTATTTACATGCAATTTAAGTCCGGCTCATAAAACTTCGGTCCCATTTGGCAATAATGTTGCTGTTACAGTTGCTATTGCTGTTTTGCTATTGCGGTTTGTTGTTATTGTTATTATTAACTAATATGTATTTAATGTTTTTTAAAAATATGATTTGCGGTTGCTGTTGAAAATGTTAAATGACTGAAACGTGCATATTTTTAAATTTAAAAATTAAATATAAAAATAAGTTAAGGCTATTTTGATAAAAAAAATTAAATCTCATCAAAATGGCTTTTTAAAAATTCATTTTTAGTGGGGTTTGAAGAAGAAGATGAATCGCCTTTATAAGCAACATCTACGTAATTTTTATCGGCATAATGCTCGATTTAGTACTTAAACTTGTCTCAAAATGTCCATGGTTACCTGAATTTTCAAAATGTCATGGCAAGTGCATGTACTTTGAAAAAGTGCGCCGCTCAACTACCTCAGCTGACGTGACATCCTTTGAATTTCGGGTCAAAGGGTTCCACGTCGGATGCCACGTCAGCCTGAGGTAGTTGAACGACACACTTTTTGGGACGTTTTGAAAGTTCAGGTAATTACGAAGTTTTTTAGAACAAGTTTGAATACTAAATTGAGAATTATAACTTTTATATCTAACAAAACGCTTCTAAAAATCTTAACAATTTCCTTTTCCTTAAAAAAAAAAAAAAGGAAAACACATTTTTATGAAACTACTAAACGGAACCTTCTAATTTTTACTGGTTGAAGTTGGGTTTTGTTAAAATGTAAGTATTCAAACCCATAATAGAAGTCGGCTTGAGCAGGCGTATAGGTACTTGGCTTGTGAACAGGTTACAATCTATCATATTTCAATGAATAGATATCATCTACAATATATACAATCTATTTCGTACTGCTGAGTGAATATTGAAAGATCAAAACCACAGATTGAATATTCAGTGGCCAAGATCTAAATAAGCTTTTTTTTTTATTAAAATCATATATTTATCATGTTTGGGGCTTCACTCTACATTCGAGGGGTGAAATTTAGAGGACATTTATCTATTTCTATTTGATTAAAGAGGAATAAGGCTATTTTGGTCAATTAGTTACTTAAACAAACGAAAAGGAGAGATCAGGAATTTGGAATTAGTCTATTAACGAAAAAAAGAGAATTCGAATTCAAATTATGGAGGACGAGAGGGTTGAAACGGTCAGACATGGATTTAGTGTGAAAGGAAAATCCAACGTTTCAAAAACAAACCGTTAAATAATTAAAAAGGTTAGAAATTAATTGGAAATCCTCACGCGTCAGGCGCCTCTGCTTAATTCCCTAACGGCTACTTTCTCTTGGAAGTTGGCTATATAATATAGAGCGGTGGCAAGGGCAGAGTCTAAATTCATCAATTCAATCCCTAACAGCTATATTTCTCTACTCTGCTTTTTCCTCTTCCTCCCTAACGGATATCGCTGTTTTGTGTTCAATTTGATTTGCAATGAAGCATTATACCCAACCAAGAAATACAATCTTGAGAGATTATGGCCAGTCTCCAAACCCTAGATCTATCAAATCGAAACACTCTTCCTCTTTTCTTCTCGCGGCTGTCTGACATCGTTTGCGATCAGATCTTCGTTTCATTCGGTAAAATTATCTTTATCCTTTGTACTAATCGTTTTCAAATTGTTGTTCACTTGTTTTGATCATCAATTACTCGGGGTTATTGGTTTTTCCTTTATCAATTGTTTTGAAACTTTTTTGCCTGGTTAATTTGAGGAGAGTATTAGTTTTCTTTTGTGCAATTTTTTATTCTTGCAATTCGTTGTTCGATTATTCACTAATTTACCCTAATAATGATGTCAGACAGAGAAGTTTCATGCAGCAGTTCTCGAAGAGTTCCTTTGGCCATCACCATTGGTTTTAAAATTCTCGGGGAAAGTGGAATTCTTCATAAAAGATCAGAATTTAACGGAATGAGTAAATGATCACTACCGCAACATCTTGGCTTCTTTCATTAAATAATTAGCCATTTCAATATTTGCCTTGGGTTTTTCCTTCAATCCATTACATGGTTCGCAAGAACAGGGGTAACTTCTTTTCTGTTTTTCAATATTAATAAATATCGTTTGGTTCAGAATTCTTGTTTGAGATAAAATATTTTCATATTACTGATTTATGTAGGGAAAGTTGAACAGAAGAATTTAATGATAGATTTAAGAAACAAAAGAGCACAAGGTAAGGTATTAATGCGGCTGCTGCACAAGGGAAGGCACTTCAAGTCAAATTCTTTCTATTGACAACGGTGTGAGCGTTTAGCTTTTTTTCTTTATTTCATAATTTCTTTAACTTATTTAAATTTGCAGAAACCAATTACAGTTCAGGTAATGTGCTCAGAGCTAAGATAGTCCCAGCGGTTGCAGATGAGATAGTTGATAAGGATGAGGCACACACAAACAGTAACTTTCATTAGCTCCGATGATGAAATAAACAATTCTAAACCAGTTATAGCAGAATATATCAACAGAACGTTGTCCGAGGAAAGCAATTGAAACCCTCTCTTCAATCGTTACAGCCAGGAGAGAGGTTAATTCAAGTGTTTCTAGGTTAAATGGTTTTTATCAATATAATTTAACATGATGCTTATTGGATTAACCAGTGATTAACATTAGGTTGCTTGTAGACTGAACATAATTGGAATTGGTTAAATATTCAATTTTGGTGGTCTGCTTGGTTGAAATTCGAACTCGTGCCCAAAATTATAGTATGTTGGTGGGATTGCATATGAGTAATTGATTGTTTTAGTTTGGATGATTGTTAAGTTAAATGTTCTTTCGAAAAAAGCATGTAGCATTGTTCTCTTTTTATGGTCTCCGTACCATTTACTTTTCATGAATCTTTTGTTCATATCCTATGTGTTTTGAAGTTTTTTTTCAGGTAATAATTGATGTACTATATGCTGCAGTTCTGTTTGAGGGAAGAAATGGGTTCGTATAGTTTGGAGCATGCTAGTGTCCATCATGTTCAAAACGCTTAGATTTCTTTGAGGAAGAAGCTTGTTCCTTGCTTGCTTCAGGCTTTGCAATCCCCTGTGTATGTCATGGAATTTTTAGTTTGTTTTTCACAAATGATTTCTATATTTTTTATATCCATTTGTTGTTTATGTTCAACCAACATGCTAGGTAAAATTCTTTAGAAAAGATCAGATTTCAACGAAGGGACTAATTGAATACCAAACATCTGCTACCGCTCTTTTGGCTGGTTAAATTTGAGGAGAGTATTTGTTTTCTTTTGTGCAATTTTTTGATTCTTGTAATTCGCTGTTCGACTATTCACTAATTTACCCTAATAATGATGCTGGACAGAGAAGTTTCGTGCAGCAGTTCTCGAAGAGTTCCTTTGGCCATCATCATTGGTTTTAAAATTCTTAGGGAAAGTGAAATTCTTCAGAAAAGATCAGAATTTAATGGACGAGTAATCGATCACTGCCGCGACATCTTGGTAGCCATTTCAATATTTGCCTTGGGTTTTTCCTTCAATCCATTACATGGTTCCCGAGAACAGGGATAACTTCTTTTCTATTTTTCAATATTAATAAATATTGTTTGGTTCAGATTTCTTGTTTGTGATGAAATATTTTCATATTACTGTTTTATATAGGGAAAGTTGAACAGAAGAATTTAGTGATAGATTTAAGAAACAAAAAAGCACAAGGTAAGGTGGTTAATGAGGCTGCTGCACTACAAGTCAAATTCTTTCTGTTGACAGCGGTTTGAGCTTTTTGTGTTTTTTTTTAATTTTATCTCATAATTTGTTTAACTTTTTAAAATTTGCAGAAACCAATTGCAGTTCAGGTAATGTGCTCAGAGCTAATATAGTCCTGGTGGTTGCAAAGAAGGTAGTTGATAAGAATGAGGCACACACAAACAGTAATTGTTATTAGCTCCAATGATGAAATAAATAATTCTAAACCAGTTATAGCAGAAGATATCAAAAGAACTCTTTCCGAGGAATGCAATTAAAACCCTCTCTTCAATCCTTACAGCCAGGAGAAAGGTTAATTCAAGTGTTTCTTTGATTAAATGTTCTTTTATCTTTATGGTTTAAGATGATGCTTGTTGGTTTACCACAGTGATTAACCTTAGCTACTTGTAGACTGAACAGAATTGGGATTGGTTAAATATTTAATTTTTGTGGTCTTGTCGGCTGAAATTCACCGGAAATTCGAACTCATGCCCAAAAATATAGTATGTTAATGGGATTGTATTTGATTAATTGGTTGTTTTAGTTTGGATGATTTTTAAGTTAAATGTTCTTCCAAAAAAGCATGTAGCATTGTTCTCTTTTAATGCCTCTCCTTACTATTTACTTTTCATGAATCTTTTGTTCACATCCTATGTGTTTTGGAGTTATTTTTTCAGGTAATATAATGCAACTGATGTACTATATGCTATAGTTCTGTTTCAGGAAAGAAATGGGTTCATATTTTTTGGAGAATTCTAGTGTCCATCATGTTCAAAAGTGCTCAGATTTTTTGAGGAAGAAGCTGAATTCCTTGCTTGCTTCAGGCTTCGCAATCCCCAGCGTATGTCATGAATTTTCAATTTGTTTTCCACAAATGATTTATGTACTTTTTATGTCCTTTTGATGTTTATGGTGAACCATCATGCTAGGTAAAATTCTTCAGAAAATATCAGATTTCAATGGAGGGATTTATTGATCACCAAAATCTGCTATCCCTCTTTTGGCTGGTTAAATTTGAGGAGAGTATTCATTTTCTTTTGTGCAATTTTTTTATTCTTGTAATTTGTTGTTCGATTATTCACTAATTTACCCTTATAATGATGCCGGACAGATAATTTTCATGCAGCAGTTCTCGAAGACTTCCTTTGGCCATTGTCATTGGTTTTAAAATTCTCTGGTAAGGTGGGAATTCTTCAGAAAAGATCAGATTTTTAGTGAACGAGTAATTGATCACTACCATGACATCGTGGCTTCTTTCATTAAATAATTAGCCATTTCAATATTTGCCTTGGGTTTTTCCTTCAATCCATCACATGGTTCCCAAGAACAGGGGTAAATTCTTTTCGTTTTTTCAATATCAATAAATACCGTTTGGTTCAGATTTCTTGTTTGTGATGAAATATTTTCATATTACTGATTTATATAGGGAAACTTGAACAGAAGAATTTAGTGATAGATTTAAGAAACTAAAGAGCACAAGGTAAGGTTGTTAATTCGGCTGATGCACAGGGAAGGCACTTCAAGTTAAATTCTTTCTGTTGACAGCGGTTTTAGCTTTTAGTTCTATTTTTTTTGTTTCATAATTTCTATAACTTATTATAATTTGCAGAAACCAATTGCAGTTCAGGTACTGTGCTCAGAGCTAAGATAGTCCCAATGGTTGCAAAGAAGGTAGTTGATAAGAATAAGGCACACACAAACAGTAATTCTCATTAGCTTCGATGATGAAACAAACAATTCTAATCCATTTATAGCATAGGATATTAAAAAACGCTCTTCGAGGAATGCAATTAAAACCATCTCTTTAATCCTTACAGCCAGGAGAAAGGTTAATTCAAGTGTTTCTTTGGTTAAATGTTTTTTATCTTTATGGTTTAAAATGATGCTTATTGGATTTACCACTTGAACAGAATTGGGATTGGTTAAATATTCAATTTTTGTGGTCTGGTTGGTTGAAATTCACCGATCGAACTCATGCCCAGAAATACAGTATGCTGGTGGGATTGCATATGAGTAATTGATTGTTTTAGTTTGGATGATTGTTAAGTTAAATGTTCTTTCGAAAAAAGCATGTAGCATTGTTCTCTTACTATTAGTTTTCATGAATCTTTTGTTCAAATCCTATGTGTTTTGGGGTTTTTTTTCAGGTAATATAATGCAAATGATGTACTATATGATACTCTTCTGTTTCAGGGAAGAAATGGGTTCGATTTGTCATGGAATTTTCAATCTGTTTTCTACAAATGGTTTCTATACTTTTTATGTCCTTTTGATGTTTATGTTCAACCAACATGCTAGGTTAAATTCTTTAGAAAAGACCAGATTTCAACGGAGGGACTAACTGATCACCAAATATCTGGTACCCCATCATAGCTCTCCACCTCGACCTGAGGGCCACCATCTATGGGTTTTACTACTTTCCTGTTTCTATCTTCATTCTTCTCTTGTTTATTAGTTAATTATTTTCGTTTGTGGTTTGGCTACATTAGTTTTAATAATTCTCCATTTCAAAATTTGCCTTGGGATTTTTATATGGTCAATTGGTTTGTTTTTCAAATTTTTTGGACTTATGGATTATTTTTTACGGGTATTAATTTTCTTTTTACTGTTTACAAAATCGTCAGTTAAGAAAGTTTTCTAGTCTCTTTTCCTTCTGTACATGATTCTCAATATATAAAAGGAACAACTTCTTTTCTATTTTTCAACATTATTGAATAGCTTGGTATTTTTGGCTGCTCGTTTGGTTCAAAATTCTAGTTTCTAATGAAATATTGTTCATATTACTGATTTTTATAGGGAAAGTTCAACATAAGAATTTTGCAATAGATTTCAGAAAGAGCACTTAAAGGCAAGGCAAGAATTTCGCAATAAATATTGTTCATGAGAATGCTCCACAAGGGAAGGTACTTCAGGTCAAACTCTTTCAGTTGGCCGTGTTTGAACTTTTACTTTATTACTTCGTAATTTCTTCAGTTTATTTAATATTTTAGTAACCATTAATAGGTAATGTGCTCAGAGCTAATATAGTCCTGGCGGTTGCAAAGAAGTTAGTTGATAAAATTAAGCGACACACAAACCGAAATTGTCATTAGCTCCAACGAAAAAACTTACAATGCTAAACCTGTTAGCAGAAGAATATTAAAAAACGCTCTTCGAGGAATACAATTAAAAACTCTCTCTTCAATGCTTGTTTAATTTTTTAGATGCTTTTTTATCTTTATTGTTAAAGATGACGCTGATGGGATTTACCACAGTAATTAACCCCGGGCTGCTTGTTGGACTCGCGAAACTGCTAGAGGATTTAAAGAAAAAGATCGATAAAAGGTGTTGGCTGTGGTAAAATATGTGGATGATATTTTCAAGTTCTACAAGCTCTCTGGAAGTTTTATTTAATTATGTCATCCCACTCTATGTTCTGCTTTTAGTTTTATGCAAAAAAAATGCATTGTATTGTTTTTCTTTTGGATTTTATGCTAAACAATGATGAATACATTGTATTGTTTTTCTTTTGGCAGTTTAATGGAATTGTCCGTGATTATGTGCACTTGCAGCGAAAAATATCAATTCGGGGACTGATTTTATAAAATTTGTCATTGAACATGTGGTTTCACTTTGGAGATAATACTCAGGAACTGAGGATCAATGCAAAGGTTCGTTATGGCTAGGGAGAAGGTTGTTGTGTCTGCAGCTATGATGAATCTTCTAACATCACGTGAGTTATTACTTCTTAATTAATTAATTTTAAGAAATTAGGAAACCTTCTAATTTGAAGTTATGCTTATGAATTTCATTAAATGCAATAGAGAAATTCATCTTTTCCCCAGGCCATATCAGTCAATATATTCAAGCCCAAGAAACTTGGGAAAAACCCAGGTATTAGCGTTTCAATTAGTAGAAATAGAGTTTTTTGTTTGAATTGAATTAAAATTTCGCACTCTAACTTCAAGATATAGCAACTTAGCTTCTATGTTGAATATCGGGGGCAACATGTTAGAGAATTTTATAAAAGCAATCAGCCAAAGGATTATTTTGGATAGTTAGGGTTTGCATTAATAATCAAAAATCCAGGAGATGGAAAGTGATTCAACTCAATAGCTTCAAAATCTAATCTGCAGGTGCACGCATGAAATTAAATTTTGATATTTCATTACTTAAATCAGATAATGCATAGATAATAGATGCATTTACATTTGTCGTGTAGAATTTAGAGTTCTGAATAAGAATTAGTGGAAATAAATATAAAAAATAAAATATAGGAAAATGTTGATATGGTTCTTTGGA
>CAOJBI011092964.1:0-12780 GCA_948277035.1 Euphorbia corollata | reverse complement strand
TTTTTTTTTTCACATATCCAGTGAACTATTGTTGATTTCGCCTGCTTGCCTACTTAATGGCATAATCGTTCCATGTTTCTGTGGTAGGAAATTGTACACAACAACTTATATCCTAAATGAGTTTCCAAATTTGTTTTCACCTGTCGATTTCCATTATATTGATTCCTCACTTGAAGATTGGCTTCGATTTCCAAGGTGTACACTGATGTTCCATGTCTGGTGCTATTAAGACCAAAAGAAAAGCATTTATTTTGCCTGGTCAAATAATGATAAAATACAATAGTTTTCTTATAATTAATGATAAAGTTGCATCGACTTTGAATGATGGTTTGGAGAAATGTTGCTTCTGTAGTCTCTTAGCTGATTTCGTACTATGGTTCTTATCAATTGGTAGATGTTTTTGTTTGAGTACAAGACTGACGTGATGGTTCTTACCCTGGCAAAAAGTATTACAGAGTCGTTGACGTGTGAATTTTGATACTAAGCTTTGAACTGGCCCATGTAGATTTCTAATTCTAATTTATATTGTTGACTCTTCTTGCTTCAATTTTCCCTGTCTAAATAATTTATCTATGATGCCTTCTCTCTTTCCAGTGAATTTGGCTTTCACGTTTTAGTTATACGATATTAATTAAACATAATCTCGTTTTACTTGAATGAGAATATATGTATATATATTTTGCATTCTTTTGCTTGTATTACATAATCATACTTCTAATCTGCGATTTTTTTGAAATACTAGTGTAAGTTCAGCATAAGAAATCAATGCAATAGGTTAGTGAACATCACAAGATTTATGTTTAGCAATCTTCCATGAAAACTAATGAATACCTATTAAACTTAAAATTCAGTAACATATCCATGTCAATGAGATTAATTAGTACAATTTTACATAAAGTCAATTTCATATGGGTATTGCTCACATGAAATGTTGAAGAGAGATCTAATACATCTTTTTTGTTCCTCTAGTAGCTCACATTTTAGGTCACCAGCATGCCCATTGCAATGTAATAATGTATTGTCAATATAATGGAACTCGATAGATGATTACAAATTTCAAAACTCACTTAGGATTTAAGTCATTATGTAACATTCTTATTTCTTACCAAGAGAAATGGCTTATTTTGAATATTTTACCTGCTTGATATATTTCCTGTTTTGAATTTGTTGTAGTAGCCTAATGCATGGTTCTCATTTTAAATTTTTGTACTAGCCTAAGTGCTTAACATATGTCTCACTTTTACTCTCTACAATAGCCTAATGTATGGATCTCTTTTTGAATGTCTGCACTATCTAAATTTCTTCTTTAATTTTTAGATTAAAATAGTATTTGTGCTAAAAGCCATTGCTGATATGATATTAATGTCTATTGGAAGAAAGAAGTCAAATACATTTTTAAGGAGCATGAAATCTGCATGAGTTAAGCTGTGGAGGATATCCATTTTCCATATTATAGTTGAATGGATATTATGAAGATCGTGTTTACCGTAAATTTTAATTAAGAAGTGTATATGTTGGCTACACTATTTTAAATCACTTCTTTTTCTCAATTACGTATTGTCTGCGATATTAAAATTATATCTTGATGTTTCTAGAATAATGGGGTCATAGTTCCTCTTTGACAAAATGGGTTATCACCTTGAATAAATTAATTTACATAATGTGGCAATGCATGTATTTGTATTTCATGATAGAGCTTCTATCTGTTTCTTTGTGTAGGAAATGAGTTTGTTGGAGGTGAAACATGGTTTACTCCAAATTGCTGAGACCTTAGACTTTCTCCATAACAATGCACATCTTATTCATCGCGCCATATCACCAGAGGTATGCCTTTTGTTCACTGCTTTTGTTTAATGGCATATCAATGACAAAAATGGTACATGGATTGGAGCATAAGTGTGTTCTTTAGATGAGCTAGTGAACCAATGTTTTAATGCTCCAGCCTGATCTCCCGGGTGCTTGCCATGCAAAAGGAACGTGCCTGGATGGATGAGGTTGTTGGTGTGCTTGACTGAAAAATTAGGATTCTTAAGAAATTATACTAGGAAAAGAATGGAAGGACTCATGTATTAGTTTTAAATGATTGTAGCTTGTAATTAGCTACTTAACAGACTATAATATAACACTCTAGCTCTCTATAGTGTTTTTGACAACAATAGATCTTTATATTTGTTATTGATTGAGATTCAATTTATTTATCTTCTATTTTCATTGCGCTTAGCATCATCAAGATTGCACCTTGCCCCTAGGCTCTAGGACCCCTTTATGGGTTTCACAAAACTTATTACATTTTTATGTTGCAGAATGTCCTCATCACTTCAAGTGGGGCATGGAAGCTTGGCGGCTTTGGTTTTGCTATCCCCTCTGACCAGGCTACAAGTGATTTACCAAGTTCTCAAACCTTCCATTATGCTGTGAGTGTAATTTTAATGAGATGATATGAAAATAAAGCCTTTTGATTTTGTTTCCTCATCCTCCTCTTTAGTACAACCTCTTTTCTCTGCAGACATTTTTATTTGGCTCCATCTTAAACCAATAATGAGAAAAGAATGATTAATGAAGAAAAATAGCTGACAAATTCATTACTTGATTTGATTTTTTTTTCTCAGTTTGTTCCTAAGAGGGCAAGTTTTTTATTATTTTGTTGTGAAACAACAATTTCTTAATTGAGGAAAGGAAAATAACTGCTCATGATTACGGTGATCCACAATGAACAGAAATAGAACCCATTGCTGATGGCTTGTTCATTAATGGCTATGTTTTGTTGCATAGGACAGTATACCACCTTTTTTTATGCAATTATTTCTTAATGCTTAGCTAGCTTATGGTTTCCAACCTATTCATTAGTGTATAGAAAATTTCAATTTAAATTGCAGCATATCAATCAATCAACCAAGCTTTTATCCCACATATGTAAGGTCTACTATATGGATCTTCTGACGCAGTAAATGCAATATCTATAAACTCATCTTAGGTCTACCTCTCTCCCTTTACCTTTACCTTCTATTCTTGTGTTCTCATCCTTCCTTATCGGGGCAATCTTCGTAGCACATGACCATACCATCTTAGTCGTCATTCTCTCAATTTATTTTCAATTCATGCCAAACCAGTCTTTTGGCGAGTGCACTCATTTCTAATTCAATCCATTCTTGTATGACTGCTCATCCACCTAAGCATTCTCATTTCGGCTACACTCATCCTCTGGATATGTTGTGCTTTAGTCGCCCTACATTCACTCCCACATATTATTGCTGGTCTAAGAATCGTTTTATAAAATTTTCCTTTTACTCTCACAAGTATCTTTTTATCACTTAAGACTCCTGTAGCACTTCTCCATTTCAACCATCCAACATCGATTCTGTGGATTAAATCATCAATCATCCCATCATCTTCAAATACAGATCATAAATACATAAAACGTTTACAATGTGGTACAATTGTACAACCTAATTTTACTTCTCCCACCTCTCATTTGTCTATGCTAAACTTGTAATGCACATACTCTGTTTTACTTCTTGGTTAGAATCCTTTAATCTCTAAGGCTTTTCTCCACACCTCTAACTTCTTGTTAACACCTTCCATTGTTTCATTCACCAATACAATGTCATCGGCAAACAGCATACACCGGGGACTAAAGCAAACAAAAACAGTTTTAAAGCTGAGCCTTGATGTAATCCTATTGTAATGGAGAATTCTTATGTCACTCCCCGTCCATTTGTACACTTGTTACCGCGCTTCCATACGTTTACTTTAACAGGTTAATATACTTGACATGAATTTCCTTTTTCTCCAGAAAATGATTTCACTTAGATCTTTACTATAAACAAATTTTTTTCTTTTGGTTGTTGCTACATTGAACCAAAGGAGCATTTCTCTCCTTCTATTGAATGTAATCATTTTAATGCATTGGAAGCCTTATGCTGCACATGCCAAGCTAACTAGGGTTTTCCTTAAATGTTTCCTTTTAATTAAAAAATGGTCTACTGTATTCTTACCTGTAATTTTATGGAGTTGTATTTCTCTCTATTTGCATACTTCAATTTATTTCGTGTTTTAATAATGTAAGTCATGTTTCTTTTGTAAGTTCCAGTCATCTAACTGTTTATTTATGTTTCTACTTCCCCATTCACGATCAAAAAGTGCCTGCTGTGTTATCATGTGATAGCCTTTTTAATGGAGTTTGTTAATAGCCTAATTAAATTTCATATGGAGATGGATGAATCATGCATTATGTCTGCTGCTTTTATTTATTTTTTATTTTCATATGAATAAATCAGGAATATGATGTTGAAGATTCTATACTGCCTCTTCAGCCATCTCTGAATTATACTGCCCCTGAACTTGTGCGGAACAAATCACCTTCAGCTGGATGTTCTTCTGATATTTTCAGTTTCGGGTGTCTTGCATATCACTTAATTGCTCACAAACCTTTGTTTGATTGCCACAACAATGTCAAAATGGTATGTATAGAAGTCAAATCTTATCTTTATGTTACCCATTAAACAAATATGTCGCTTTTTATGAAATAGGACTAAGCTTTTTGGGGTATGGTGATTGTTTAACATGTGGAGGGAACATTTGGTGTATAAATTTTATTTTAATTTGTTGATTTTCATGTTATTTGCTTCTGAAAGAATGTCAATCTTTTCCAATATCTGAGTAAAAATGGGTTTAGGAAAAAACCAAGGAAATAAATATATGCATTGGCGAAAATTATTTTTAATTACTTGTGAACAATAAGACTAGTAAATATGCTGCATATGCATTGGCTAAAAATATATGTTAAATAGTAAATATATTGTTTGATATCTCATTGATATACTAGTCTTGTTCTTCAACGTTAAAACCCTCTAAACTTACCACCCTTAATTGGTAGATCTATGTTTATTTATTATTTGAAAATGTATCTGACTGCAGCCCTGGCCTCATGAACTGTAACCTTAACTGAACTTTATTTTTAAAATAATTTAAGAGGACAAAGGTCCTGATTGTACTTTTAGTTTTCTTTTTCCGGGAAACTTGTACTTATGGTTTATTAAGTGTCATCTTATTTTGACTATTACAGTTTCTTCAAAGTTCAGGGACAATTGATGTTGACACTATTTCATGCGAAGCTGATATATTTTCTGTAACTTCCGTTTTTTTGTCAAGATGCTCAAATTTTTGCTTTGTTCCTTCTTAACTAGAAATTTTTCTATTCTGTTTCTCTTTGCAGTATATGAATTCCCTGAATTACTTATCCAGTGAAGCATTTTCTTCTATTCCTCCAGAACTGGTTCCTGACTTACAGAGAATGATTTCTGGAAATGAGTCTTTCAGGCCAACAGCAATGGATTTCACAAGTAAATATTTTCATCTTGTTACAGGCTCTTTAAGACAATAGTAATGCTGGATAGGTTTTCCTGTGATGCGTTGCTAATAGAATAGAATTGCATCAATTGCCATTAGTTAAATAAGAATGAGAAAATAAGAAGTAGAGTATACTTGGAATGTTTTCATTCCATAAAGGTGCGTCTTGCTCTAGGCTAGTGTCCCAGCACCTTGACAGACCTTAGGAGAGGTTCAGTCACTTGCTGCACACCCAACTGGTGTGCTGGGCCATACATGGGGTATATTTATGAGTGCGTTATGGATTTATATGGGTTAAATGGTTCCTTAAACAAGGGATAAATGTATAGGAACACTGTTAGAGATATGGTCAATATGAAGGGTAGAATGGTAATCAAATAATGAATAGGGGCTTAAGGTCTTAGGGTTTATATAAGGAGACTTAAGGGAGAGTAGAAGGCAGCTTTTGAAGATATTTTATATTTGGGTTTTCAAGCATTTGTCTTCTTTAGTCTTTAGCTTCCCATTACGTTGTAATCTTTGTCATCGTTATCTTAATTTGCGTATTACAAGTTCTTTTATTGTTTTCTCTATTATTCATATTCATTCCTCATCATTTGGTCTGACCTACCGGATGATGAAAACCACTGGAGAGTTAGATCAGAGGATCCAAGAGAAATTTGATACTTACAACCAGAGGTTCATCAAGATGGAGCAAGAAATGGCCAAGATGAATGACTCATTGGGAGGGATACAGGTACAACTAGCTATTTTACTTAGGAGAATGGAGAAGCAGACAGAGAGATTTGAAAAGGTTGAAAAATTGTTTGATGATATAGTCGAAAAAGGAGAAACAAAAGAAGAGGCACCTAGGGATATAGAGTCTGAAGCTGGAGAAGTGAAGATACAGGAGGGTGAAGTGAGGGAGACAACTATCGAAGACCATGTGGAAATGACAAATCTGATGCAGCTAAACGATACCTCCTTGAAGAATTTCCAGGCTGAGTTTGAGGGGAAGAAACGTGAAACTTGTGTCGTTCTTTTGTCTCCCATATTCTGTTTGAGCGGCACATCAGGTCTGGAAAGTGGTATGCGGTGGAGGAGCTCAACAATGGAAAAGGATAAAGCTGTGATCGGTTTAGGACCACCCTACCTGCAACACTGGGGGTATGATTTTATACAAAAGGGAAAAGGAATCACTAGTCACATGACCTTTATTAAAAAGGATTTACGGGCCCCTATTTATGTAGATAAGGGTCAGGAAATTGGGCCAGCTAAAAACTGGGCAAAATGATTTTTGAATCAAATTTTTTTATCTTTGTGAAAAACGAACGTGAGTTCTCAGTTGAAGAGTGGAATTTCTGCTTTAATCGCAACCCAAAGATTCTACAATTCTTGCGACGCTGATGGGAAAAAGACAAGCACAGAGGTTTCAATTTCAACAGCAACTGAGAGGAGAATACCCAATCAATTTGTAAGATATTAGAGATTAGTTGGTGGCGTTTAGGAGGCCAACTTCTTTATTCAGTGGAGTCCACGACAAGATGTGTAGCCTTACATGTTGGTTCACTGCTGTTACCATCCTTGTGGAGGCAGTGGCCCGGTGATTTTTGCCATCATTTCATTCTAAACGGCATCAAGGAGAAACGGGAAATATCAACTATGATTCAATTTGATGAAGGGATAATATATGAGATGCAACATGGAAGAGAGCATATTAATATCAAATTATGTTCAATCACTTTGGATACTAGCTTAGATAATGACATTTTGCACTAGCTATTTCAATGCATTATAAGACATGGAGAAGAGCTGAAACAGATAGAGATTGATCTCAAAGAGGATATACTTGAAGAAGAAATTCAGGATTCAACAACATTTTGAAGCTTAAAGGGCTAGAAAAAGACTTCTGTTAGTGCCACCTGATTTTATTTTACCTACTGTTGGCTTGTTAAATTGTGGGAATCAATCATTGCACGAACAATCCAAGTTTCAGTTCATTCTTTCTATGGTTTGGCTGAAAAAGTTCAACAGAGGTTTCCAAAATTTGGGGTCAAAGTTTTGCATGTATGTGTAGAGTTGGATACAGTCGCATCATGTACTGCATTTGGGAGATTGAATATGGTGTTATGTTGGGACTTAGGAATATCATGGTAGCAAGATAAAGGATGATTTTAATGGAAAGATGCAGTTCGAAGGTGCTGATGGCAAGGATGTATCAAGATTTTCCTCCAGTCTTGAGGACAAGTCTGTTTGAAGCGGTCGGCTATGTTACATATGGTTAAAGTAAAGGGTAGAATGGTAATTAAATAATGAGGTAGGTTTAGGGTTTTAGGGGTCATATAAGGAGAGTTAAGGGAGGGTAGAAGGCAGCTTTTGAAGATATTTAATATTTTGGTTTTCAAGCATTTGGCTTGGGAGAGGGGCTTAGCCCTGGGGGAGCATTGCTCTGGGTTTATTTATCTTTCTTTGGTGTCTTCTTTAGTCTTTAGCTTTCCATTCAGGTTGTAATCTTTGTCGTCATTATCTTAATTTGTGTATTGCAAGTTCTCTTATTGTTATTTCAAATCATTCTTCATCAAACACTTAAATTGTTTCTTAAGTAAGGATTATTGTAGATTTAAGGGCTCTTGAAATTTAGGGATTGATTTAAGAAATACTCAAATGGGTTCTGAAATTTGGGGTTTGTGCGGGATAGACTTAAAATTAGGTTTCAATTAAGGAAAACTAAACGTTTTTGGTTTAATTTACACCATTTCTTATTCGAAATTAACTATTTACGAAACGATGAACAAAGTAGCTTTACACTCTAAAGCTCAAACGAGCAAAGACAACTTTTTCTATTGTATTTGTTTGCTTGCTCATACATATTTTGGTTTTAAATTTTATGCTAAGTTTATTTTGTAGACTTGTTTGTCTAATATTGTCTTAGTTTCTGTTTTTGATTTGAACATTAATTTCTAAAATATTTAGCTAATTTGCACTATGTGGCGCTCAGGCTCTTTGATCCCCTATTGCCTTGGTATGCATTGCGCTTTTAATGACTATGGTTAATTATGTAAATTAATGTTTATAAATTCCAAATGAAAGTACAAAGCTCATGCTAGTAATTGTGTATGAGAGACTAATAACGAACTTTTATATGGATTCAAATTCATATATGGTCTTTCACACAATTGTTACTAGTTTTAATATCCTTTAACTTGAATAATTTTCATGCCCATCATCATGTCTATATATGTTCTATATTTATTCTTTTTGCAGGTTCTCCGTTTTTCCGGAATGACACTAGGTTGCGTGCTCTTCGTTTCCTCGACCACATGCTTGTATGCTTTTCCATAAACTTCAACTAATTCATGCTTTTGAGATTATTTTACTTGTGACATGCTCTACTCGAAAGAAATTTCAGGGGAGAAGGGAAAGAAAATAAGTACAACTTACAATGTTTTCTATTATCTTTCAGGAAAGAGATAACATGCAGAAATCCGAGTTCCTAAAAGCCTTGTCGGATATGTGGAAAGATTTTGATTCCCGTGTTTTGCGGTACAAGGTCTGCTGTCTTGCTAATTATTGATGTGGTGACATTCTTTATTTTTTACTTCGTTTACCATCGTTTATATGACAGCATATTTTGTTTGATCAAGCCATGCTTTCATTGTTTTCTTTTGTTTAATACTAAAATCAAGCTTTAAGGTTTTCCATTTCTAAATTGAATGTTGTGGTCTTTGGTACTGTTCCTCTCCAAGCTGTCGCTGCAACCAGCATGATGTGGAACATATCTTTTTAATTACCTGTTAACTCCTTTTCCAAATTCATGATGGGCTTAAAGGACATATATGGTAGAATTTTCCTTGCAGGTACTTCCACCATTATGTGCAGAGCTGAGGAACATGGTGATGCAACCGATGATTCTTCCCATGGTTCTTACTATTGCAGAATCTCAGGTGCAGTTATATAAATCATCGTTATTTTAGAGTCAGTTGCTTGCTTGTTTTGTAATTCATGCATAATGCTTCTAAATCTAATAGAATTTGTGTGTTTCACCATTTAATAGGCATTGGGGTCAGTAATAGTGATTTATCTTCTAGTTGTGCTTAGTAATCATAATAATAGTTGTTGCATGGCCTGCATTGGGTCATCTGTTAGAAGCATAACACAACTATTGAAACAATTATGATGAAATATGCTAGAGCTGTAATATGATAGATAATAATGGTAAGATGGTTGACCGAACATCAAAAAAGTGATAACACTGAAAGAAAAATACCCACACAGGGCCAAGCCCCACTGTTGCAGTAGAAAGCTACAGATCCTCAATTTAGCATACTACTATCTACCCTTCCAAATAAGACACGAGATACCTTTAAATTTGATATTTCCTACCACTAGGATAATAGAGCCACACCTAGCATCTACACATTGACAGACAATTAGTACTGCAGACATTGTTTCCCTTTTTGCCTTTCTTTCATACACATGTCACACCCTTGGCCAGTGAGACACTTTGGGATTCTGTCTATTGTTATCCATTTGGTTGTTTTATATGTTTTCATAGTTTGATACAGCAACTTTTTAACATGGGGTGCTAAAAGCTGTTCCGTTTCACCTGCGTAACAAAGTTCACCTGTATTTTTGTCATATCATAAACTTGTAATTTGAGCCTTCTGAGCTGGACAGCTGCTAAAAGAAAAAGTGTTGAAGTAGCATTCATAGTTATTTACTAGATAGAGATTTAAGATTGGTAAATTTGTTGTGTTGGCTATTTTTCTGTTAATTGTTTACCATTATGGGTGTGGTAGAGAGAAGGGGGATATTGTAACTTGAGCATTTGCAAGTGACGATGATTGCTGTGTCTACTCTAAAGTGAAAACTGAACAAACTCTAGGAGGAGGGGGGAGCGGATATTCTTACTCTTTAACTAATGGGAAGTGAAAAACTTCTTGTGGGTTAATATAATGCCTTTTGTGCACAAGTATATGGATTTACACCTATCAGGAACTGCATTGACTCACTGAAAAAAATGGTGTTTCGGATTCTATTGCAGGATAGAAATGATTTTGAGCTGTCAACGCTTCCAGCTCTTATTCCTGTCCTAAGTACTGCTGCTGGTGATACATTGCTGCTGCTTGTGAAGCATGCTGAACTCATTATTCACAAGGTAACTAAAGATGTTGTGCCACTCTACTAAACATTTTCATAGTGCATCTTGTATGGTATAATTCAATATATTAGGTAATTATTAATGTAAATCCAGTTGGTTATGCAAGTAGAAAATCCAAACTCACTGATTTTTCCTGACTTTCTAAAGAGATGTATATGTCCATTATTTCGACGGGCAAAGGATGTTGCGCCACTCTACTAAACATTTTCATAGTGCATCTTGTATGGTATAATTCAATATATTAGGTAATTATTAATGTAAATCCAGTTGGTTATGCAAGTAGAAAATCCAAACTCACTGATTTTTCCAGACTTTCTAAAGAGATGTATATGTCCATTATTTTGACCGGCAAAGGGTTATAATGGGTTAATCTATCTTAATCTATCTGCACTTCTTTTATTTTGAAGTTACGGTCCTTGTAGATAGTTGTTGCAACTCCACTCCTGGGTTAATTGGAAACCTCTCTGTTACACCCGACCCCTTACGCCGCTTGTGCAGGAGCCTTGATAGGCAATTGAAGTTATGTTGTTGTTGTTTCTAAAGAAATCGTATGGATCTGAGTATGTAGTACAAGGGTAAAATGATATGCTGACACAGTTCTAAATTTAGTTATGGAGCAAAATAGAGTAGAAGA
The DNA here is from genome assembly GCA_948277035.1 of Euphorbia corollata. Classification (NCBI taxonomy): domain Eukaryota; kingdom Viridiplantae; phylum Streptophyta; class Magnoliopsida; order Malpighiales; family Euphorbiaceae; genus Euphorbia; species Euphorbia corollata. The sequence goes on along the minus strand of CAOJBI011092964.1, from coordinate 1,657 downwards.
ATAATACACATTTATTTGAGAAAGTAATTTTTTTGGGAAATATGATTATTTGTTTAAGAAGTGTGAGTCATTAAGTTCTGTTGTTTACATAACCTAAATGTACAAGAAGTTTAGCTGTATAGGAAGTTTAATAGTATTTAAAAAGAGACTTAAGATTCTTTTTCTTTTAGATTAACATATCTATCAATTGATTTGATAATTTAGAATGAGTCTTTTCCGCCATGTCTGATAGTTCCTTGCCGTGTGGACACTGGTGTGGCCACAATTTCGAAGAGTCCGAATATTACAGGTTGTATCATAAACTTCAGCCAAGTCCTTTTTTTTATAGGCCTTGGACTACAATCGTGCTAGAAGTAGAAATACTGAAAAGGATTGGAATAACTAGTCTAACCGGACATAAGTTATGTTCTCAAAGGTGAGGCAGCGAACACTGGCAGCGCCTCAGCTGGACTGAATGGGGCCGCTTCAGTCAGGCGTGGCCTCAGGCGACTAGGCGCTACCTCAGAAAATATATTTAGTTCTTAATATTTTCACTGTTCATAAGTTGTCTTGGGAATCTATAAATTCATGAAGTAGTGCTATTTGTTCTTTGGGGTCCAGCATGCTGTTCATAACGCAATATACAAGGAGATACTAAAGCATGTTCCCTGATTGAACAGGATGCTGGAATTTTTTATGTTCGTCGGAAATTCAAATTTGAATAGTTTTGATACGAAGCATCTCCATTTTCTAACATTTTGATGCGTGACAGAATATATTCTTATTGAGAAATTTTATCTTTGAACTGGGTAGGCATTTTATGGTTGGATGAAACCCTTACCTTGTTAATTACTAATCTATCTAAATCGTACTTCTATTTTAGTCTTCTCAAGTTTTTTTAGCTTTAATGGCCGTGGATAATTGTAGTGTAATTTTGACAAACTTCTCCTTAAAAAAGGAACACTCATGTCAAATTGCTCTGAACTCCTTATCCTTTTTATTTAATTTTGTAATATATATGTGAATGTTTTAGTTTAAGAATCAACTTAATATAATTTTTTGTAAGTTATATTCTTTTAGTTTCCTTATTTGTCTCTGTCACCTTACTTTTCAATATTAAATCTGTTTTGCCATTTGTGCAGACTAGTCAAGAGAACTTGATATCCCATATCCTGCCTTTGGTTGTTCGAGCCTATGATGATGGCGATTCGCGCATTCAAGAGGCAGCTCTTAAAAAGTCTATATCACTTGCCAAGCAACTTGATGTTCAGGTAATCTCTAATTTTATGATATTATGTGAATATACATGTGACCCTGCTATTGTATATCCATGTATTTCATAAGCTGGTTTTCTCCCATTGCTGTTGAAACTCGAAACTGATAGCTTTTTATGATCACTCAATTGTATATTTTAATTATCGTAATCTATAATTTTGTGATTTGAGTAGATGCCCCCTTAAGATATAATAACTAATGCATTTCTTCTGTCTGAAAGAGTAATTGTTTTATTTGAAGACCTTTTTTTGAACTTCAAATCTGATAGGAATTGCTAATGGAAATCAGAACACTCACTATAACAGTAGTGAGGGGATACAATAATAGCTTCAATATCAAGTTACAAAAGATGACCCAGGGACACAGCCCCACTCCCTCCAGTCCCAACTGGATAATTACCCAA
>CAOJBI011092442.1:0-10216 GCA_948277035.1 Euphorbia corollata | reverse complement strand
CCAAGAGACTGTTCAGTAAAAATCCATCACAGTTTTACCACTATTTTGCATCGAATTTCCAAACGGTTTTCTACAAACCATATAAAAATACTTTTTGGGCACGCACCATGCACCGTCTCGGAAAACCCCGCCCACTCACATGACCACTTCCTTTTATACTAGGGAGGTAATTAGCCCGCGGGCTAATTACCTACCAGGCCAAAATCTCCCCGAATCCGTGGAGCATAAGGCCTAGCCATAGGTAGGTAATTAGCCCGCGGGCTTACTACCTAGGGGAGGCAAATTCCTACAAATCCGAGGAAGCTATGCCATAGGGACCCAATGGGTAATTAGCCTGTGGGTTAATTACCTACTTTGACTAAATTTTGACTTTTTTCATTTTTCACCCGAATCGAGAAATCAGGTTTTCCTTATAATGTGATTTTTTGAAATTTTCATATTTGAGTTGAAAATACGACAATTCACCACCGTTTGACTCGTGTCGAATCCCTAATTTGAAATAGGTACCTGTCTTCATCGGGCCGAGCACCGTGCTAACAGTTGTATGCATGGATCAATAGATGACATGATACATAGAGAGTGAAAGTTATATAGATTTCTCTTAGTTCAAAGTGTTAGAGAGAAAATGTGTTAGTGATTCGATTCTTGTTTCGTTAACTAGATTTCTTAACATATTCGATTGTTGTATGAGTGTAAATGCAAAGCACTTATTAATAAAAGTTTTTGTTCTTCAACATCCTTTTGTCAATATTCACAAGGAATAGCATCCTAACGGAGGTTCTATACGAGTCGAGACCAAATTCAAAGTAGACTTAGGAGTTGTAGGAAATGACGACTCCTAATAAAAGATTGGATACAGTTTGATCAACTTTAGCTTTCACTTACATACATTAGAACTTTACTTTATTTTCTACTTATACTTTATATTTCGAAGTTTATGATATGTTTATGTTTTTCATAACGAGTATTTCGTCGTTTATACTAATCAAGTTATATGCTTTCAAGTTAACTTTAAGAGTAATTTCGGGGTTAATAAGATTGTGTATAATCGCCAGATATGTGATTATACCGCTGTTTAGTGAGCCAAAATTTTTGGAGTAGCAACTTGATAAATATGGCTATGTGAGAACGACCCGTACTAAGCATAGAATTATTGTTCTCTAGGTTTTTGTAAGCGTCATAATTCGTTTACTCTAGATTTAGAAAAGTCATTTCATGTGTTGCTCTGCGGTGAATTATAGGAAATTAGGGTGTCTAGAACCAAGTTTTTTGAAGTCATTTAGTGAAAGAAACATCTCTAGTCATTTTTCATGTTTTACTTTATTATACTTGTTCTTAGGGATTATCTATATGCTTTGCATTATCTCTATGTTATTCATGCATCTATCCATTCATTAGTCTACCCACCATTATCAATTATCCTTTCAATTATTTTATTTTTCTTTTGTTCCGTATTTCCAATTGATCCTTAGAACCAAATTCCTTTCTTGTAGGATCGATATCTTTTAAAACTACATCGCAACTGTATACTTGTAGTTATCATCATTTTTCTAGTTGATATTTGATATTGAAAACACCCGAACAAGTTTTTAACGCCATTGATAAGGATTGTGATCATCCTTAGCGCTTGAGCATTTTTTATATTTAAAACTTGTTGTTATTAGTAGAAAACTTGTTTTTATATTGCCATTGATAAGGTTTTTTTTATAAAGCATCATGAAATTAGCTGGAAGCGCTTCAGATTCATTTAACCTGTATTTATTGATGCCAAGACATTGGTGCAATAATGGATTAGTCATTTTCTTGACCTTTGGAGCAATGGTCACAATATTGGACATATTGGCCCTTAGCTCTGCCAATTCAGCCTTTGGGTATTCATGAAGCTTTTGAGGTTTTGATTAAAAGCCTCTTGGTCAGCCATACTGCCTTTCAACCCTGACTCAGGAAAGAAATCGGTTAGGGATTCTGGAATTGGTGGATGTCTGACTTTAATGGTAAAAGGTATGCATCTTAGGTAGGTATTAGTACGCTTCCAACCTAAAAGTATAATTGATAAAGTATCGGTAAATGTTCTATAGTCAAGAATGTGACTTTTACAGTCGCGGTGACTCAATGGTCGATTTTGAGAAATTTTGACTTTTTGGTCAAATGATCGACTTTTATAGTCAGGGATGTGACTTTTACGATCGCGGTGACTCACTCCTTGAATTTGAGAAAGTTTGACTTTTTTGGTTAAACAATAAACTTTTACAGCCACGGTGACTCACTAGTTGAATATGAGAAAGTTTGACTTTTTGGTCAAACGATCGACTTTTATAGCATAGAATGTGATTTTTACATTCATTGGTCGAATTTGAGAAAGGTTGACTTTTTGGTTAAACGGTCGACTTTTACAATCCTGAATGTGACTTTTACAGTCACAGTGACTCATTGGTCGATTTTGAGAATGTTTAACTTTTTGGTCAAACAGTCGATTTTTACAATAGGGAGTGTCTTTACAGTCACGGTGACTCACTAGTCATTTGAGAAAGTTTGACTTTTTGGTCGACTTTTACTGTACGGGATGTGGCTTTTACAGTCACAGTGATTCACAGGTCGATTTGGGGAAGTTTGACTTTTTGGTCAAACAGTCGACTTTTATAGTCGGGAATGCATTTTTGGCCCTTTATTCCAAAGGAGAATGCAATGTCACACGATAAATGTCATAGTTGCATAAAGATGTGATTAGCTTTTTCAAGCAATCGTGATATCCTGTATAAGTTTTTACATATTTTATAACATATAAAACCAATAAAGAGAGCAAATGGTTAGATCGTGCGTACCATCCTTATTCTCCACCTGGTTACTACGCTCTATATCAGCGGGGGACTAGCGAAGTCTACTCACGTTCTTACAAGGTTTATGGTAAACCTATAGGAAAGTAACTATGGTTCGTCCATATACGGGTTTTAGTCTCAAGACTAGGTACAGTAGGTATCTTGCGCCTTTGTGTACTGATGTCCAATGGTCCTATAATGAACCAAAGTGACTTTTTCAAAATATAATATACTCAGGTACTTTGATCCTACGCGGACCAAATCACATTATCCAAGGGGTGTGATTAGATTCGTATCCGTGAGCCTTAAACGAACTTGGGTGATATTTCACCAAAGACACCTAAATTAGTTGTTGAGTGGGATTATGCATGTGCAAATGAAATCCTAGAATTTGCTTGATAGCAAACTCATCATAAATAACACAATTCTCATTGTTCATATAAAAGTTCATTATTATATCAAAAAATCGATTTTTATTAAAACTCGGTTTTTAATAAAAATAAAACAAGTCCCTAGCGGAATCGCCACTGTGAGTGGGCGAGCTTTTTCGACGGGTTGCCGAAAGATAATGCGGGATGAAATATGCGAGACACAAGATCACCCTTTTTTATCGATTGTGAAAGCATTTACTTTTTGGAAGTTTTCACAAAAACTTATTTAAGAAATATATATTTTATTTCCTAAGTTCAAAATATGATAAAATTAAGAAAAATTCTTTTTAATTCAATTTTCTCATAAATAAACGATAATAATTAAACAAAGTTAATACTTCATTTTATTGAAAATAGTCGCCACCCGGTTTAGCTCCACTGGGAATTGTGGTATACTGATCCTCGATGGGATATTTATACCAAAAAATAGAGATTTTAGGTTCAGATATAATAGTTACTAATTTTATTTGAAAATTTAGAATTATGACATTAAGTGATAATTTTTGCATTACGACAACTTAATAAAGTAATAAATTGTAACAGAAAATCGGGAGAAGTACGGCCTTACCTGGGATTTTTTATAATAACACGGGTATAGTTTCCCCTTATTTCAGGAACCCGATCTTGACTTGCAAACTTGTTTAAACATATTAATGCTTTTTATTAAAAATAATGGTAAAGCAGCTCCAATCGACTCTTTACCCCAATATGATATGTAATATGAAAATAACGAGATTGAAAAATGGGCTAGAAGCCAATTACCTCAGTTACATTCATTTGTCCAGGGTGATGTGAGAGCTAGTTTGGAATCGAATTCATCGTTAAGACGATTAAACATTTGGTAAAAATGAAGAGAAATGACTATAAACTCAAATTTTGAGAAGTTTATAATCAAGTTATGACTATAATCTCAAGATAAATGAGTTTTTATCAAAGTTTTTCGAGTTTAAATCAAAGTTTATGTATGAAACTTGATTCTAATCGAGGTTCAAACATACTAGATCGAATTGAAATCGATATATACCTCAAATAGATAAAGTTTAGACGCGTTTGGAGGCGAAAACAAACTAACTTTGGTCTAGAAAAAGTTGGGAATTGAAGTTGTAGAAATGGGAAACTAAGCACTTCCTTTTATAGTTTGGAGGTAATTAGCCCGTGGGCTAATTACCTACTTGACCCGAATCTCAGGAAATCTGGGATTTATGTGTAGCCCCGTAAATAGGTAATTAGCCTAGGTGAGGCAAAATCCCCCAAATACGGGGCATTTAAGATCATGCGGCCCAAATAGGTAATTAGCTTGGGCTAATTACCTAGTTTGACTTTTTGTTCGGTTCTCTTCTGAATCGGAAAATTGGGTTTTCTTTGGAATGCGATTTTTTGAGATTTTGATTTTTTGAGTTAAAAGTCGACAATTAGCTCTGTTTGGCACTTGTCGAATCCCTAAATTGAAATAGATATATGTCCTTATTGGGCTGAGCTGATCGTGCTAATACCTGGTTAAAAACAAAACTTTCCCCAACGGAGTCGCAACTGTGAGTGGGCGGTCTTTTCGTCGTAAGACTTTTATGGGTTAAATGTGCAAGATACAAATTTACCCTTTTTTTATCAGTTGTGAAAACATTTTTTCTAATTTTCCACAAAATATGTATACAAGATAAAACCCATTTGAATTTGATTTTCTTATAAAAATTCAAAGATAAAAAATAAAGCAAAGTTAATACCTCTTCTTATTAAAAAAGAGTCGACAACCGGGCTCCGCTCCACCGAGAATTGTGATATACTGATCCAAAATGTGATATTTATACCAAAAAAGAGAGATTCTGAGTTCGGATATAATAGTTACTAATTTTATTCAAACTTTGAGAATTATGACATAAGCGATAAATTTGGTTTTAGGATGGCTTAATAAGATATCAATATTTAATAAAAATTTTGGTAGAGTGACGGAGCTACTTTGGATTTTCCTATAAAAATTTAGGCAGAATTTCCGCTTATTTTGGGAAGCTAGTCTTCACTTACAAGCTCATTTTCAAAATATTAATACATTTTATTAGAAATAATGGTAAAGTAGCACCAATAGGCTCTTTACCCCAAAATGTATGTGCAGTATGAAAATAATAAGATTAAAAGTGGGCTAGAAGCTAATTACTCTCAGCTACCTTTTTGTTTGCCTAAAATGATGTGAGAGCCAGTTCGAAGCCGAATTTGTCAAGAAATGAAGTAGGATTTTGAGAGGAGGAAATCAAGCAAGTGTATGACTATAAACTCAAAGATTTAATAGTTTATATTCAAGTTATGGCTATAATCTTGAGTTAAACATGATTTTGAAGAGATTTTATCAAGTTTGAATCAAAGTTTATGGATGAAACTTAATTCAAATCAATATTCAAACATGTTAGAACAAATTGAAATGGATTTATACCTCGAATTGACAGAGTTTACAAGCGTTTAGAGGCTAAAACAGGCTAGTTTTGCTCTGGGAATTCTCGGGTTTGGAACTTGTTTTAAATGGGGAGCTTTTGGCTTCCTTTTATAGAAACTAGGTAATTCGCCCGATGGCCAATTAACTAGGTAATTGGCCCGCAAGTTAATTACCTATCTGGGAAAAAATCCCAAAATCTGGGGAAGTTAGGATTTAGCCTAGGCAAGTAATTAGCCCGTGGGCTAATTACCCATTTGGGTAAAATCCCTAAGATCTCGGGAAGCTAGTGTTAGGGTTTTAGATAGGTAAATAGCCATCGGACCAATTACCTTTTTCACTGAATTTTGACTTTTTCGTTTTTCGTCCAAATTGGGAAATTGGGTTTTCCCTGAAATGCGGTTTTTTTAATTTTTGATTTTGAGTAGAAAGAATGACAATTCGACTTCGTTTGCTTTTGTCAAATCCCTAATTTGAAATAGGTATAAATCCTCATAGAGCTGAGGGGACTGTGCTAAAACTACTTATTTAGTTAATAATAAAATAAATTCATGTGTCGAATAAGTTAATTGAATAGATTTAATCAATAAAGTTATCATACCAAATTATTAACAAGCTAGTTAAGTTAATTGAATTAATATATAGTATGACGATTAATTTGATGAATTATAAGGTTTTATTTTTGTCCATGGGGTTAATTTGAAAATTATAAAACATGTCATTTGAATTTGTTTAAGGAATTAAACCAAGGATTTAAATATTTAAAATTAGAGTATAAATACAAAATTAAAACAAATCGTATCCCAGGTAATTGAAAACGTGAGTAGCCACCAAAGATGGCGCAATATATTTACGTTTGGGATAGTATATGGAATTCAGGTTTTTGATTGTTCATGGAGTTTCTTTTGTTCTTTATCTATACGACTAGTATCGGTCCCGATTCGAGAGGAGTTCGTGAACGTGAGATTGGAGAGCTTCCACTTGCAAGCTTTTATAATATCCATCTCTGAAAAAGACTAACCAAGTAAGATTGATTTTATGAAATAAATTGTTTTGAAACCCTATTAATGGTTCTTGAAAAGATCTTATTCAAATTCAATAAAATTCCGCCGACGCGGTTATATTTTCAGTAAAAATTCCTTCAAATTATTACTTTATTTCATTGACCAAAAATACATAAAGTAATTTGGTAAACTAGAAAAAGCTACAAGGCTCAAAAGATTGAAGATGACAATGGTTGGATAAGAATAGGCATGCCATAGCGAGGGTGAATAGTGAAATAATCGATAGGGGCATGCTTGTAGTCTGGGGCAAGTGACCATGAAAACCTTTGAAGAATCAAAGACAACACTGTTTTTGCTTCAAGCATTGCAAAACTCTGCCCAATACAAACCCTTGGACCAATTGAAAATGGCAAAAAAGCATTTGGGTGCTTTGCAGCTTTTGATATTCCATCTTCAAACCTTATTGGGTTAAATTCATCCGCATCTTCTCCCCAGTATTTTTTGCTCCTGTGTATCTTATGAACCGGAATCTGTACGCCTGTTCCTTTGGGTATTATCAAATTCCCGACTTTCATGTCCTTTTTTGATGTCCTAAATATGGATATTGTTGGATTATACAGCCTCAAAACCTCTAGCAGTACCATATTTACCTGCAACCCAACAATTAATATCATTATAATCATCATGTATATTACTTAAAATTATACGTCAATTTACAATGATTAATGTGAGTGATCGAGTTACCAGTTTTAATTTGGATAAAGTGTTAGAATCAGGAACGTTCATTCCACATTCATTCAACACTTCTTCTCTCAGTTTATGTTGCCATTCTTTGTGTATGCTTAACATAAAAATGGCCCAAGTAAGAAAATTGGCAGTGGTTTCGTGCCCAGCAAAAAAGAAACCTTTGCAGTTTTCTATTATTTCATTCTTGCTCATTTTTTGTCCATTTGAGGATTCAAGCATTACACCTAGCAAATCATCTCCATAATTAGTACTGCAATTACTTTCACTAACTAGTCTTAATCTTGTTTCCACTATGTTCTTTAATTTGTTCTTCAGCTTCTTGTTTAGCTTCCATGTCCTAATATTCCAAGGGGTTGGCATATACCTACAATTACAGGAAATTAAATTAAAGAAAGGTTAATAGATAGACGTTGTAATTTGAGATACTGAATATTCATTTACTGCCAGCCTGGGATGATAATATCTGAAACGGAAGCTACAATCCATTTTTGAAGCTCTTGTTGTGCTTTAAACGCATCTTGGGCTTCCACATAGTTAGTACCAAAGGCACTATGCGCGATTACATCAAATGTGAGTTTTATAAATTCTGCATTTATCTCTAGTTTGATGTATTGATTCTCTGCTTCTACTGCCTTTTTCGTCCACTCATCAAACATTGTTATTGCACAATCTGCTATTTTCTTTCTCATTATCTATTACCAAGAGAAACCAACTAATGAGCAATGTGTTAGTTAGTTAGTTTTATGAATATTTTTGTAAGAAAATATGTTATTAATATTTAATAACAAATAAATGAATAATATAATGAGAGTAGAGGAGATACATTGAGTTTGTAGCGGGAGAAGGCAGGATTGAGAATTCTTCTTTGGCGAACCCAATCTTTCCCTTCCATACAAATTAACCCCTTTTCACCTAACATTTTTTTTACAATCACCTGAACTTTTATTCTCTCGTAGAAGCCAAATTTATTAGATAATATTTCATTTGCCATTTCTGGATCTGTAATTGTGATTCTTGGCTCCACCCCATTCCAGTATACCATCACCTCCCCTACATGCGGAAGTTGTTTCATTTAAATTTTTAAAAATAGATTCACCCAAATAATAATAAAAAAAGTAAATGGACTGACCATAATCTTTGGACCATTGATGATAATGAGGCATAATTGTTTGAATAATGTCATTAGAGTTTGTGTCTAAAACCACGTCACTTGATTGATGCCGCAGCTTTTTCATTTCATCCATTGAGCCATACAAGAATTTGTACGACGGTCCTTTAATTCCTTGTTTCTTGAACAATTGAGTAATGGCTTATGGCCTCCACAAAACAATCCTACATAGTCGCCATATATTTGTTATAATAGCAATGAATATCGAGATAACTAAAGCAACTATGTAACTCATTTTTGCAAATTCAAGCTAACACTAATTTCTGGGATTAGTTTACTGTATTTTGTGTGTGTGATATCTATGCTTAATTATATATACTGTTATGTTTATAAATTAATTTGTTGTTATGACTTCACACTTTTCAAAGTTAGAAACATGAATATTAGTATTCCAGATACATATTTCTATATTTGGACAAATTTAGATTCATGAATATTAATGTTCCAGATATTTATTTCTATGTTTGGACAAATTTAAATTCATGAATATTAATGTTCTAGATACTCATTTCTATGTTTGGACAAATTTAAATTTATAAATATTAATGTTCCTCGTTTGTACAAATTTAGATTCATAAATATTAAAATTCCAGAAACATATTTCTATGTTTGGAGATATAAGATTATTTAAATTTTCTTAAATGTTTAAGTTACTTATTTCTATATTCGAAGACATATATACATTAAGATCATTTAAATTTTCTTAAACATTTCAGATACTTATTTCTATGTTTGGAGATGTAAACACCCATTTTTGTCCGGGATATTTTTTTATTATAGTTGTTAGATTTTAGACCCGATTCGCCCGTATTAGTACAAAAATGGATAAATTTGGTGTTACGTTTAGGACCATTATACCAGTATTAATATAGAGGTTGGTTAAAATAGACTACATGTATAAGTACATGTTAACCGAATAATTCTTGTAGGGTTTAAATAATAATAAATACTATTATTTAACTCTGCTGACAAAATAGTGTCGGCAGAGTTTATATAAACATGCATTATTGCATGGATTGAAAGGCAGAGAATTATTAGAATTCTCTTCACCCTTTCCTCCCCTCTCTTCTTTTATTTCTTTATTTATATTATATATTTATATATATAATATAATCTTGTCTCTATTTTGCTTTAGTTCGTGGCTTGTGTAACTTTCTTCCTAAGGGTGTAGTTAGTTACCGATCAGTAATACGTAGTTCTTGGTCATACTCTTTCTGATGCGCTATTTAAAGATGTTTTTTTGTACTACAAAAGGTACACAATTGATCTTTACTCTATTTATAATATATTGATATTATTTTCCAACAGATCCCATGTCAGTTATCTGATGAAAAGAAGCATATTTTGCAAGGCAATTTAAAGCTTGAAATGCCTAACAAGTTATACGAACTCCACACTTGAAAAATAAAAGAAACTGATAAGCGAAAGAACATTTCAAGTAATAGATTTCTACATACGCTATTGGTATAAAGAAACGAAAGAACAAAAACTATATGATAAGCGAAGAGGCCAAATTTCACAATTAGATCAATATTGCAAATCAACAGGACAACTTATAATGTAAATTTGACGGCTCACATAGTTGAGAAGAAACGAAGTATATGAAGAACATATAGCAAAACCTTCATCCC
>CAOJBI011092389.1:0-16062 GCA_948277035.1 Euphorbia corollata | reverse complement strand
GAGTGAAGCGAGTCTCTGTGGCCAGAGATGTCTCCCCTCAAAATTGACCGAGCTGCTTTAGGGCTCGGTTTAATTCGCAAGAGGAGTGGCTTTCACGCGCCCTATTATGACCGTTGCGTAGCGTGCTTAATAGGGACTCTTCCGCTTCCCGAGGATAGTAATGAGTAAAATTGTGATAAATGCGGTTATAATTTGAATTTGGGGAATCCTCCCTTATAAATAGGGTGAAAGATTTATCATTTTCCACTTTTTCAAAACCTTCAGCCTCAGAGAGATTGTTCGAAGCTTCGAGAATATCAGTAAGTACTCTTCGCTTGAATGGAAAATTTAAATATTTTCGATAACTTCTCCGTTAGCACAAGCTCGTCCTCTTCAGTCCGATCTGTGCAACCAATCGCCGCTATGCCTCTTCGAATGCTGGTAAATAAGAACGGAGCCTCGTCCTCTGCGCCGGTGGGGGAAGAAGGTACCTCCGCCGCTAACGAAGGGTGGGGCGTTGAGGGATCGCCTATAGAAGAGGCGGTAGATGACTTCATCACCGAGTTGAGAATCAGTACGCCTTACTCCCTGGGAGATCAACCGAAATACCCCTTGAGTGCCGCCGTGTATAATCCTAACCCGTCAGTTAATAAACCAAAGAGGGCAGAGAATGACCCTAATTCTGACGTGCTAGTTCAGTCTGATATTACCTTGGTCGAGGTGCAGAAGTACATGGATATGGTGTGCCAATATCCAGGGATATTGGGGTCGGTGCTCGGGGCTGATGAGACGATAGACCGGCCCCTAGAGAATACCATAGGTATATATGGGCAGCAGATTGATTGGGGGTTTCGGTTGCTAGTTTTTGCTTCTGCGGCGCATATTTTGAAGGAGTTCGCTCTTTGCCCCGGTCAGCTATCGCCAAACACCATGCTTGAGTTGTTGCTTCTATGCAAACTGTGTAAGGATCTAACTGTGTGGATGGACAGGATAGTGTTTAGATGATTTTTCCGGCCTGTTCAGACGAGAGGGGGTAACTTGTTATATTTCGGGGCTTGACGGTTGAAGATGCCCCAGATTATGAAAAAGAAAGGGTCGGTCAAGTTCAAAAAGAGCAAGTGGTTCTGGCTTCATTTAGACCGAGGGATGAAGCAAGTTCATCGTAACACCATATACCCTGACGGTTTCCCATTTCCCTCGATCTGGAATAGGGTACATGGGAATCCGGCTTCTTGGAGGGAGGACGAGAGGCTGACGGAGAGGCGGGCGAGGGCGGTGCACTTTCTTAGCACCATGACCGTGCCGTGCATAAACTGGACCGTTGCCGTCCAAATTCTTCTGTACCGGAATTATAAATATGTCGAGGCTCGGCCCGACATTATTGAACTGACTCCTTTGAACAAACGTACACATTTTTACCCTTATACTTTCTTTTTGATATTTTTATTTTGCTTTTGTAGGTATGTCTAAATTAATCCCGTTCCATGAACTCCTAACAGTGATGGCCACCAAGAAACCGAAGAAGAAAGTGCCCAAGATAGCTGGGACAGAGATGAGGAGGTATCCTCCTAAGTTGCCAAGTCCTTCACTGGGAAGTCTGTCTCGCGAGGTGGATAACGTCGCTGAGGAGGGGGTTGATCCAAGTGCTACTTCTGAAAGGGGAGAGGGTGAGATGCCCGCTCTAATAGGGGACTTGGCCTCAAAGGGAGCTGGGGATGGTGTTGATGACACCATCGATTTGGATGAGCTGCTGAGGCGCAGTTCCTCCTCGCTGAAAGTAGATGGGACTGCTAAGGGGAAAGCCCTTGTGGGGACGGTCATCCTGGAGGTTGATTCGGCCTCAAAAGATGAGGAGACCACCTTGGTTAGTAGGAAGAGGGTCCGCGAGTAGGAGAGGAGCTCCCCTGCGAAGAGGCAGAGGGTAGAAGATCCTTCAGGGTCGGCTGCGCAGGCTCGGCCTGTTTCTCCTCTTCGGGTAAGGCTTGTTGTTTATTTTTGTTATCCTCCAGTTCTATTCTCTGATTACTTTATTGCCTTCAGCAATGGGAGGCCGAGTTCGGGAGTGATGTTAAACTGGATGATGACCGAATAATTAATCGGTTCACCGACCTAACACATCTACCGTTTGAGGTAGCGGCCCTGAATAAGAGGAACGTGAAGAAAATCTCTCTGAGGCACCGAGCTCATCTTCTCCAAGTATACGTGCTCTCTTTTTGTGTTTGTTTTTTTATTTATTATTTTTATTCTCATGTAATGTTTGCTTTTGTAGTGCTTCTCTCACTCCGTCTATCTGGACGAGGCCCTAAAATTGCGGGGGAAGAAAATCGCCAGCCTCCGCCGGGAAAAGAAAAAGCTGCTGGAGGATAATAAAAGCTTAACCGAGGTTGCTTTGAAGGCAAGGGAAGAGGCTGAGCTGCTATTTTTCCAGAAAAAAGATATCAAAGAAACCTATGATAACTTGGCAAGGAGCCACGGTGACTTGACTATCGCTCTCGAGAAAGAGCGAGAAGAATTTCAGGCTTCACTCCAGCGGCACAAGGAGGAGGCGGAGGCCGAACTAGTTGCGCTCCGGGCTGAGAAGGCAAAGACAGCTGAGGAGCTTGAAGAACTACGAGCTCGGGTGAAAACCCAGGACGAGAGGTTGGATGGTGTCGAGGTTGAATTATCCATGGTTCGGCAGATTGCGAGGGTGGTTCAGGAGAAATACCGAGCCCTGAAGCATCATTTCCAAAAGAAAGACTTAATCTTAAGCAAGCGCTGGAGCCGGTATCGAGTGAACTTCCAGACCAACCTGCTCGAGAAAGCCCGGAACAACTACAGACCTTGATCCCCTGGCTCTGCTCCCCGAACCTGGCATGGATGACCCTATGAAAATATGGGCAGAAGATGCTAGGATCTTCGGTGGGGCCGGTGCGGAAGAAGATGCCGAGGAAGGAGCGGCGGAGGAAGAGGAGCAAGGAGAAGAGAATGAGGCGTCGTACCATTCCTAGGCCACTTCGAAGCTTTCCGAGCTAGGTGAGGCCGAGGACGATGCGACGTCTGGTCCTTAAGTTTTATATTGTTTAATTTCTGTTGTTCATTGATAGTCCACATGATGTGGTGAAAAATTGTAAAATATTCTCTTATTAATGAAATATTTCTTTAAAATGTGTGTCTTTGCCTTTAATTTATTGTGCTCAAGATCTCTGTAGATTTAGTACAGTTTTTAATAGTAGAGCTCACTTTTTATTTTAATGTGAAATTTATTGGCAAATTATAGGGTTCAGTTATGAACCTCGCTTTTCAATTACTTTAAAAGTTGATAATTATTTAGCAAAATGATGGGGTTCGGTTATGAACCTCGCTTTCCAATTGCTTTGAAAATTGATAATTATTTGGCAAATGATGGGGTTCGGTTTATGAACCTCACTTTTCAATTGCTTTAAAAGTTGATAATTATTTAGCAAAATGATGAGGTTCGGTTATGAACCTCGCTTTCCAATTGCTTTGAAAATTGATAATTATTTGGCAAATGATGGGGTTCGGTTTATGAACCTCGCCTTCCAATTTGCTTTGTGCCCGAACGCGCAAGGAAAATTCAAAAGCACAAATATAAAGGACCACATTCCTTCCAGCTAGTATGTATTGACAAAATTACAACACTGGTGATGAAATTATAATAAAAGATTGTATCATTAGGGGGCTCGGGGCGTAACGCTCGCTCTTGAGATAATAATAGCAAAAATTCATTTATGTGACATACAAAATGTATAATATCCCTTGCTTTTTCGTGCGTGGGTCTTTTAATCTTTTGAAGCATTCAGAAAATTGATTTTGACCGCAACCTACTCTCTAGGGTAGAACTTTCTTAACGTTGTGGCGTTCCAAGTGTGCAGCAATGCTCGTCCTTGTAGATCTTGCAACTTATAGGTGTTGAGGCCGAGCTTAGTGGTGATTTTGTAAGGTCCTTCCCAGTTTATGCCAAATTTTCCCAGATCTTCCCTTGCTCGGCTGGCTTCGGTGCTCCGCAGGACTAATTCTCCTATCTGGAAGGACCTCGGTTTGACCCTCTTACTGAAGGTCACAGCGACTCTTTGCTTGTAAGCTGTCATCCTCTGGTAAGCTCGGTCCCTTCTCTCTTCTAGATTGTCAAGATTGGTTCTCAACATATCTTCATTACTCGCCATCCCGGCATAATGGACTACTCGCTCGCTGGGGGTCCCGATGTCAACCGGAATGATGGCCTTCGTGCCATATGTAAGAGAGAACGGTGTTTCTCCGGTTGCCATTCGGGGAGTTGTGCGATAAGACCACAAGATGTTTGGTAGTTCATCTACCCATGAAGAGCCATTGCTCAGTACTCTCGTTTTGATCCCATCTATTATAGTGCGATTGGTGACCTCAGTCATGCCATTACACTGAAGATATGACACCGAGGAGAAATGAAGTTTTATATGCAACCCTCCACAGTATACTTTAAACGCTTTACAATTGAATTGTGTTCCATTGTCTGTTATGATTATATGCGGTATACCAAACCGATATATGATGTTTCTATTAAAAAATCGGATAACTTGATTAGGCGAGATGGTAGCTATAGGCTCGGCTTCGACCCATTTGGAAAAATGATCGACCGCCACTATGATCCATTTCTTCTGATACTGTGCGACAGGTAATGGTCCAACTATGTCAACTCCCCAAGTCGCGAAAGGCCATGCTGCCCTGATTAAGGTCATTTCCGTGGGGGAACTCGGATGTTTCGTGCGTATGCTTGGCAGGCCTGACATTTCTGCACTAATTCTTTGGCATCCAACTCCATGGTCGGCCAATAAAATCCCTGCAGCCGAGCCTTTCTGACCACCGTATCGTTCTTCTCATGGCCTCCACAGATCCCTTCATGCAATTCCCTCAATACATAATCTGCATCCCGCTTCTCAAGGCACTTCTTCCAAGAATGCGAGGCAGATTTTCTGTACAGTTGCTCTCCCATTACATCATAGCTGAAGGATTTCCTCACATATTTCTGTGCATCAACCTCGTCGGGTGGGAGAATTGAGTCTTTTAAGTATGCGACGATGGGTTCGTACCACTCAGGTTCGTCTTGACTCTCATGCACTACCAATACCTCATTAACTGCTATGCTCGATTTTGATACGTCTGCTATCATGCATGCGACTAATCCTTCGCCATAAGGGTCCGAGGCTGCCTTGGCTAACCTATCCGCTTCATTGTTCAAGGCCCGGGATATGTGCCGAACCTCTAATATTGTTCCTTCTGTCCTTATTTACGATACCTGGCTCTTAATAATAGCCAGGTACTGCTGCATTGAGCTGTCCTTAGTGGTATAACCTCCTCCCAATTGATTCATCACTAACTTGGAATCACTGCACACACAAACTCTATCTGGTTTAATGGCTTTAATAATCCGTAATGCTAGAATGAAAGCCTTATATTCCACAGCATTGTTTGTGACTGGAAAAGATAACCGAGCTGCTTGATTAATGACAATTCCTCCAGGGCCTTGCATGTGGATTCCTGCTCCTCCTATTCCTATGGTTGTACTACCATCAATAAAAACTTTCCATAATTCTTTGGAGGCCGACTCTTCCATATCCGGTGGCGCTTCCTGGACAAAATCTGCTAAGACCTGGCCTTTCATTGCTCGCCTAGGTTCGAATCGAAGGTCGAACTCAGATAACTTCAGAGCCCACTCAGCCAATCTCCCCAATGTATCGGGATTTTTGCAACACACGCTTCAGGTTCAGATCGGTTCTCACTACTATTGTGTAGGACTGAAAATAGTGGCGCAATCGCTGGGACACTCTGCATCCGAGGGTACCGGAGCTCTGCATCCTTTAAAACCCTGCTACAGTAGTAGACTGGGTATTGCTCGCTTCCTTCTTCCTTCACCAAGGCCATCCCTAGTGCCTCTTTAGAGGTACTGATGTACAAATATAATGTTTCACCCTCGCTCAGCTTGCTCAATAAGGGCGGGGTTGATAGGAACAACTTCAAATCTTGAAAATATTTTTTGCATTCCTCCGTCCAGCAAAAATTCTTAGCTTTCTTTATCGCCTTATAGAAGGGTAGGCATCGGCGACCTGAGCAGGAGATGAACCGACCGAGGGCGTTAATCTTGCCATTTAATTTCTGAACATCATTCAAGGTTTTGGGTTCAGTTAGGTCCATGATTGCTTGTATCTTGTCCGGGTTGGCCTCTATTCCTCTTTGGAAAACTAGGAATCCCAAGAACTTGTCTGTTGCAATACCGAACACACACTTCTGAGGATTGAGTTTTAAATTATACTTAATAAGAATCTCCAAGATTCGCTCAACATCAGCCGGGTGTTGCTCGACGGTCTTACTCTTAATGACCATGTCATCCACATATAACTCTACCGTGGAACCTACGAGGTCGCCAAAATTTTTATTAGCTAGCCTCTGGTAAGTAGCCCCGGCATTCTTTAATCCAAACGGCATGTCATTATAACAATAAGTTTCCTCGTGCATTATGAAGGCCGTTTTATCTACATCTTCTTTGGCCATAGAGATCTGATTGTAGCCTGTTTTCGCATCTAACATTGATAGGGCCTCAAAGCCGGTCGTCGAATCTACCAATGAGTCAATATTTGGTAATGGGTAGCTATCCTTAGGACAAGCTTTGTTGAGGTTTGTGAAATCCACGCACATCTTGTATGCCCCGCTCGGCTTTTTAACCAGAACCACATTTGCCATCCACTATGGGTATTGAACTTCCCTAATATGACCGATACTTAAGAACCGAGCGATTTCTTCTGAAATGGCCTGTTGTTTTTCCAGGCCGTGATTTCTCCGCTTCTGTTTAATCGGGGTGGCATCGGGATTAACGTTGAGTTTGTGTTCCATGACAGATGGGCCTATTCATTTAATGTCGTGCTCGTCCCAGGAAAAGGCTTCCCAACATTTTTTTAGTACTCCCTCCAGGTCTTTCTTTATGGCCGAGCTAAGGTCTGCCGTCATTTGTAGCGTTTTGCCTTGCTCAACGATAAACGTTTCCAACCTTCCATGAGGTTCTGCCCCTGCTGATTGCTCATTATTATATACTGGTGCCTCGGCTCTGAGTGAGGCGATATATGTCTCATGTGCTAACTTCTGATTACCTCTTGCTATGGCCATGCCTCTTACCGTAGGGATTTGCATTGCCAACTGTCTCAAACATAAAACAGCTTCCGAGCCGCAAATTACTGGCCTACCCAACACAACATTGTATGCGAAAGGCATATCAACAACTAAGAACTCCGCGTTGGATCTCCACTTAACATCCTCGTCCCCTATGGTTACTGGTAAGGTGACTGCTCCAAACACCGGGACCGGCTGGCCGCCTAAACCAATTACAGGGTTGGTTTCCAATCTGAGCTTGTTTGGGTTGATCTGGAGAGCGTTGAAAGCCTCTCTCATCATGAGATTGACCGAGCTACCCGTGTCTACCAAAACTCTTTTAATAAGGAAGTCAGTAACCACAATCTCTACCACCAATGCATCGCCGTGAGGGGTTGGTCGCGTTAGGTGGGCGAAGCTGAAATATATTTTTCGGTCTCGGCCGCCGCTGTTGCTGCTCGCTTCAATTTTCCTTTTTCGAGATGTGGGTCCTCCTGCTATCACATGGATCACTCCTCTCCTGGGTGGGGCCTCTCGAGCTCTCTCTTCCCGGGGGTGATTGGGCCTCTCCGCTTTTTCCTCTTTGGGATGCTCTTATGGCTGGTCGGCTAAGAACCGGTCTATCTTTCCTTCCATTGCCTTTTTGTTTAGCTCCATCATAAGGTGGCGGCATTCCTCAGTGTTATGCCCTTCATATTTGTGGAAATCGCAATAGGTCTCCAGTTTACCTGGTCTCCTCGGTTTCGATGGGTACTCAATATGTTGCCGTTGCTTTTCAATCCAGTATAATACCTCTTTTCTGGGAGCTCTTAACGGGATTGAATCCTTCGGGGCTTCTCTTGTTCGGTAGTTTGTTCGGGGAGTAAAACGCAGCTTTGTCGGGGATGCGGGAACCGACTGCTGTACTTGTTCGTTCATGCCTGTTTGTCGCTGGTGCGTATCATAACTGACCCATCCCCGAGCTCGACTCATCATGCCCGCTAAAGAAGTAGGTCGCTTGGTGAATAAATCTTTTTCCAAGTCTGCACTCCTTGTGTTTTGGGCCAGGATGTCCACTGGCACATCCACATTACATCCTTTAATGTGCATGAGAGTCTTTTGGAATCTTTCCACATACTCTCCCAGAGGGCTCGGATTTGCCTTGTTTTAACAATTGGAGCTCTTGAACTGTTCGGGTTTGAGGGATGGATGTAATGAAGAAATTAGAAAATTCCTTAGCCAACTCATTAAAGTTTGTTATAGACCCTGGCTTCAATGATTCAAACCAGAAGAGTCCCGGGCCGACCAGCGTTGATGAGAACAATTTGCACATCATAGAGTCGGTGGCCTCGGTTGTGAAGAGGCTTTGTCTAAACGACTTGACATGCTGCGTTGGGTCGCCCTCACCATTGTATTTTGGAAGCATGGGGTAATTGAATTTTTTGCTGAAGGGCTCCTGCATTACTTTTTGAGAAAATGGGGTATCGGCTGCTTCTAATTCAGGTGTTACTAGGTCAATACCCACATCTACGAACATGCCCCGAACTAGCTTTAAAAACTTGTTTAAGAGTACATCCTCATCCACTTCGGCCATTCGCGGCTGACCGTCCAACGTAGGCTCATGAGTCCCTTCAGGTACTCTGGAGACTTTCATAGGTTCCCTTGTAGATCGCACGAAAGCTCGAGACAACCGAGGTGAAAGTGACCTCCCAAGGTAGCGGCTGTAGGACTCATGCTCCTGCGGGTTTGCGGTTATCATCCTCTGTCGACCTCTACTTGAGCTAACTTCTGATTCCAAATTTCTGATATGTCGGCGTTCTTCCTGCCTTTGGGAGTAAATGGGCTTCGGGATCTCTCCCTGTCCCTCATTACTCTCTCCCGGCCTGGAGATGCCGAGGTCGATTGGTTCCTGATCTGTGGGGTCGGTTGAGATGCATCTCTTCTATATACTAAGTTTTTTGGCTTTGACTGATTGGCCCTAGACCGAGTGTCTGCAGAGTCACTCTGGAAAAGTCTTCTCTCTAGGCCGAGGAGTCTCTTTTGGCCTTCGAGAATTTGAGCCATCTGTGCATTCATTCTGTTGACCGACCCTTGGACTTCTCCTATCGTATACATGCTCTGTTTGGTCAGCGTAGCTAAGATCTTGGTTTCCACAGGGGTGTCCTCCTGCTGACATAACTCGAGCTGCCTATCCATCTCGACAAATATCAGTACAAAGGGTATTTCCCTCCCCATGGAATCTGTAGGGAGGCCAGGATTTTCCGCCATGGGGGCTTTACCCTTGTCACGTGCTCGGCCGACCTGACCCCGTGCAGGACGAGGAGAATCATGAGTCGAACTGGACATAGTCATCGAAGCATCGACCCCATCCTGGCGCTCCAGCGGCTGTTTTGAGCTAGCCTTCGTTCTCATTATGGGAAAGGGGTTAGAAATGATGTCTATGACTAAGTTTACAGACCAAGGTCACGGTCCACGCTCGCCGCACCACTTGATAAAGATCGATCCCTTGGAGACGACCTTTGGAGGACAATCGAACCTGCAAGACAAACCGAGGTTAGAGGGGCTAAGCCGGGCTGACCGGCGTAGCCTCTCCGATGCCGAAGTTAGTCATAAAAAGAGAAGGTGATGAAGTGTAAGAAAGTAGGGTTGTTATTGGTTACCTCATGTGATGGACTGTGTGCCTTATATAGGGCCAGATCAGCTGAATCCATTACTGCCAGGTGTCCAGCCTAATGACTGTTGGACCTCTATTTAGGCTTTGTGATTGCCTCTCATGGGCCTCAATGGGCCAAGTCTGATATATTGATATCAGTTTTTAAGTTAACATTGATAAGTGTCAAATTTTTATTGTGTCTTAATTAGATTTTAATAAAGGAGATACCTGTTATCTCAATTTCATAAAACTATATTTATTTTTTCTACATTTAAATCAACTTTAAATATTTTGACTTTTTATAATTATTTATTTTTTTATAAATTAATTGGGCACTTCATATTATTTTCTATAAATGATCTGAAATTTAATTCAACTATTAAATTCAAAGTAACGATAATTCCAAAACAATAATAAATAAACACCAATGTTAAAATAAATATAAGACCCCAAAACAATAATAAATAAACACCAATGTTAAAATAAATATAAGACCTAAATTTTAGGCGAGACCTTTATTGTTTCTTTTAACAGTGCAATTTTTATTCTTGCAATCAGGAATATCATATCCCTTTAGTTGCAAATTATTATTTTTAACGTATAGTATTTTCTTTGTGAGAAATAAAAGGGAAACATATAATTGTAACTCAAAAGCGACATGGAATATCTATCATGTAAGAACTCGATATTTGTTAACCATGGTCCAGGTTTTCTCCGGGAATGCTTGTCAGCTAATTCAAGTCCTGATATCAACCCACAGTCCAATGGTACTAAGATGTTATCTCTCTAAACTTTTTCTTTTCAACTTATGTCTTATAAGGAACTAATTTTAAAAGGTAAGTCTAACTTACTTTTAATTTTTATCTTATTTTTAACTTTTAAGTTAAAAATAAGTAATCAGAAACACTTCACTGTCTAACTTATAAGTTAAAATCTCTTTATAAGGAAGATTTAAGAAATAAGTTGAAAATGTGAAGTTTTGAGAAACACTCCCTAAGAAGTGGAGAAAATCACGGGGTAAAGTATAACGTAGACGCAAGTGTTCTAGAGGGAGGGTAAGTTTTGTGTCATGGATGCGCCATGGATGCGTTGTAAGAGATAGCCTTGGGAGATTAATTGTAGGCCGTGCTTCAATCTTCGCTTGGAGATGTTTTTGCAACTGAGGTTATGAGTTGTTGGAAAACGCTTAACTGGTTGAAAGCATATAAAGGAACTTGGTTTTTTGACATATAAAGGAACTTGGTTTGATACATGTAACCCTTTAATTAAGACTGTCATTGATTCTGAACTTATTTTTTCAGCAAAAAAAAATAACTTTTACTAATGGGGAAAAATTCTAATCTGAGAAAAATTTCATAACCTAATATTTAATTAGACCATAAGATTGTTTAATTTATAATAAGCACAAATATTAAATTTTTAAACAAATCAGTAAAAAAACAAAATAAAAGTAAAAATAATACACTTTTTCATAATATTGTCTAACAAAGCATGCTTAAAAAATTCATATTAAACACCGTTTAACTTCTTATTATTTAAAGTAGGGTACAAAAATTAAATTAGTTTTTTCACTATAAATTGTTGTTATTGGTTTATTGAATACTGTTAAAAACAACCGGTCCATCCATGTTTGGGTTAATGGATCTGGTGATTTAGTTTTGTTCCTTAAACTAAATTAGAGAATAAATAAGTTTAAGCATTGAGCTATAAATATTAAGATTTTAACATACATATTTACTGCAAGTAACAAAAGTGATTCTCCATGTATCATGTGTTTATATGAAATTGATTGGGAATTTTCATTTTCTCTTTTCGGGAATTTTCATACAATGAAAAATACTTGTAATCGATCTTCTGAAATTGCAAAAATAATAAAAAAAATTGATTGCTGTTTGATGTACCGTGATACAATCTCGACTTTGACATATAATTAGTATCGTATTTGCGTTCTTTGATCTTGAGGATGGAAAGGTATATTTGATACGCTCTTATTTCATTTTTCATCAGTTATTTCAAAATATATTAGCTGCATTTTATACATTTTGACAAAATGGATTATTTTTGAAATAGGGAACGAATGAAATGTATTATTTTCCTATTTTTCAATGATGATAGAGAGATAGTGAATGGATTCAGCCACCTTCTCAAATAAAGGCAATTTTTTTGTGTTAATGAAAAATATTACTAAGGTAAAGGGTTTAGGTTTTTGTTTACCAGTGATTCAATTTGATAATAATTTCATTCATTTCCGATGAATATGGATTAAATTTGTAAATTACGTACTAATTTTTCTTTTAAAAGTTTACAAGTATATATTATTGTCATTAATTGTTCAAATACAATTAAAGATCATCGTTTCTCCCTACCCTACAAATGTTTAATGAAAGTCAAACTTAAATTTCTTCTCATTTATTTTCATGACCAACTGAATTAATCACTTTTATTTAACTTAATAATATAATCTATCATATCAAATATAGACAATTAAACCTTTAATTTAAAGATGGACAAACATGAAACTAAATCCACCTACATATCGAAAAATCAGTTGCTCTAACTAATAATTGTGCAACATGATTCGCAGACGGTATAGACTATTAAGAAACTACTTTACACATAAAATCGATCAAAGTTTAAATATCCAGACAAAACATAACAAATCACAAACATACTAAAATATGTCATATGGCAAGACTTATTAGATAACAAAAACAAAACATAAGCTTTGCGATCTATGTTTTCTTTAATATCAATTAAAGATTTCGATTTATAACTAAGGAGGATTTGCATATGCAATAACATCAATCGCTTTTGCTGATATAAAACGATCTTGCTTAAAAGATATAAACTAGGTGCCAACTGTGAAACGTCAACAAATGTTTGATTAAAGTTGATGAAGTCCAGCCCAAATAATTAAACTATTAAGATCGAGAGAATAAAATTGGATCCATGATTAAAGAAATGGACTCTGTCATAAAAACTAGAAAATAACATTTATGTATTATTTAACAAAAAAAAAAGAAATATAAAACCTTAAACTAAAACTGACCACTTGGGTGTAAACGAAATAATATTTTTAATTATTTGTTTTACATGGAATGACAAAATTGACTAAACCAAATGTAAGTAAAATTCTTCCCTAAGAACGTATATGCGTGGTGGAAACTTCTATGCGCAAGTTGGCTGGAAACTTCTATCTTCTAAAATCAATAGAAGACAAATGATTTTCTTATATAAAGAAACAAAGAAAAACTAATTTTAATTATAATATGGCCTAATAGCTAGTGAAGGATAACTTATTTTTTATTATAACAATTGGGCCGTTAACACATCCGACAATTATAGTTTAATTAATCGTGTAATATTATTATTTAAACCGGTAAAGATATGGTATTTTAATCATGAAAGGCTAATTAATTATTATTAGCGTACTATATTGAATATATTTCTAGTTAAACGTATCTATAATTAACTAATTATAAAATACAGCATTATTTATTATAAAGAATACTATAGAACACAACATTTTAGACAGCTAATTTTTTTTATAATTTTAGACAGCTAATTTTAATAATACTTTGTAGTGTAGTGGCAGAAAAAAAGAATCCCAAGCTCCTAACACCTACCACTCCATTATATATTTGAAATCAAATCTAAAGTTCATTACTGCTACTTAATTACTTTCTTTATGACACATAATTATTAATCGTTAGGGTAACGAATTTATGAAGTTTCTTTTTTCGATAATGGAATATAAAGGTTATGGGATCTGTGGTCGGTAAGGAATAAGCGGTTATTTCAACAAGTCTACTCTCATCCGAGGGCTATAATTAGTTTTGGAATGGTCTTGACTTCGTTCATCAAACGGTGCTGCGAGTTCGAATAACAATTTGCCCAACTTGTCATTGCATGTTACTATTGTTGTGCCTGTTTTGCTTGAATTTGAGGGAGCCGCCTCAATTTGAGGGAGCCGCCTCACTTTCCTTTGCTTAAGTAAAAGGTGGACGCTACCATCTTTAACGATGATACTTTCTGTGCTTATTGTTCGGTTGTGCGCAATTTGACAGGTTGTTTTGTTAGTGCAAAGTCGGCTCTCTTTCTAGTCATGTATCTATTCTTGTTGCGGAAACGCTTTCGGTTAGGGAGGCTTTATCTTGGTTGAAGTAGAGTGAATTTTTGCATATTGTGCTAGAGATAGGCAATCAAATTCTACATTTTTTTTTGTTAACTAGTGGTGACGCCACTATTCTTATATTAGTTCTATTGTCTAGTAGTTTTGTTTCGTGTTTTTTCACTTGAATTAAACGTAATTCAAACAATGCTGTTCATTATTTAACTCGATTTATATTTCTAGATGAGGTATGAGAATATGGACTAATAATCCTTCTACTTGTATTGTCCATTTCTCTTCGTCTTAACGAAGCACCTCTTTCTTAAAAAAAAAAAATTCCTAAGCCCTTGATTTGTTAAATGCGTGAAGACTTTAATTTGGAGAGTTAGTTGCACACTTGCATTTTGATTACTGACTTTTATTTGAAAGAAATAATTGTATCTTATTAAATAAACTCAATTCTTGAACCATCTAATTAAGTATTACTAATTACATTGCCACTGAAACTAATATAACAAAAAAAAATTAGAAATGGGTATTTTTTTACTTTTTTTATTGCACGTGAAAAATTGATTTGTTTCCATAATGCACAAAAGTTATCACCTAACAAGTATACCAGGATCAGTTTATGGTGAGGAAAAAATTAAGTGTCGTATTTTAGAGGGAGCAAGTATAAACAGTTCGAGATCTTCTTGATGGACTAATTCAGAAGATCTTCGTATATTGTGTGGGTTGTTGACATAAAAATAAATGTAACAAGATAAAATAAGGTTATAAAACATTATTGAAAGACACAATCTCCACCTCCCCATTTTAATTTAAGGTTTTCTTCAAATCATAACATACATGTTATTTGTTAAGCACATAAATCCAAGGTCTTTTAACCTTAACTCATTAAATTGCCTTCTAAGCTAACCTCATTTCTAACAGTACTTAAGTTACTTTTCTCTCGGTGCTTGTTAGGCTGAATAACATTGCTTTAGTCTCTAATTAAGCATTTACAAAGTAAAGCCCTTGGCACAAAAGCAATAATTACCTCTCGGTGATCTCATGCATAAAGTGTGTGTTTGTGTACCATTATGTCATGTCTACTCTTGGTTCTTAATAACATAACTAAGCATGAGTTCAGCTGAAACTCGAATAAATAGAAATGAATATTCAAACACACAATCAACACAAAATATTAAGTAAATATATACATTGCATGAAGAAAGTCTTAGACAAACATTTTGGGAAGGTTTTGCTTGCTAGACAGACTACAAAGTAAAGAATTCTTTAATGGAGAATATTTACAAAGGAAGAAGAGAATAATGGCATCCAAAAATGGAGCAATTCTCACCAATGGAGAATAATTATTTTTATGTGCCCCCAATCTGTAGAAGATAGAATATTAAACAAATAACAAAAACCTAAAATATCTAGATATTCTTACTTAATTATAAAGTACTAAATAAATGGCTATTAATGGTAACTAAACATTACATTAGCGGCCCATTTGCCATGCTTTCACTTGATTGCTCTCTTTTCTCTATATTTCCATGGCAAGTAACTCTTCAATGGAAAAACAATTGAAAATCTTCTCCAACCCGATAGAGACATGAAAAGCGATAAAGACCTTACTAAAAACAGTTCTTTTCCGTACAATTTTAACATATAAAAACATGATTATTTACTATCATCTTTCACCGACCATTTTTCATTTATGCTGAATTTTGAACTTCATGTGATGTTTTACACATAAATACTTGAAAGCATAAAAAAATGGATAGATGATTAATTGAAATTGAAGTTTTAATTAATTAACATTCACTGAAGAAAATGTCGTAGCTTAATATAAAATGGACCTACTATTAACGATGCTTTGAAAATAATCAAATAATTATATGAGTAGGTTTCATGTAAAATCAAACACTCATCCACATTCGTCACACAAAAAAGTAAAATTGGAAAGAAAGTAAACAAAATGATAAATGGTAATATACCATTTCAATCCTTTATCATGTATAAATTTAGTTTCAGAATTATGTAATACGTTATACTTTAATTTTACACATCTCTTTTACGATTATGCGTGTCATTTAAATTTTGGGCTACTTACAAAAAGGATCTAGAATCCCAAAATAATTACAAAAAAGTCATAGACTAACAAAAAAAGAATTTTTAACAAAATAATTACAAAAATGTCTTCCTCCCTTGTTAGGAAAGAAACCCACCTATATTACAT
>CAOJBI011092165.1:0-15965 GCA_948277035.1 Euphorbia corollata | reverse complement strand
TAAATGTTATTTTCCCACTTGTGCTCACTCTATTATTCTCTTCTTTCAAAATAATGTTACTGCAAAGAATCATAGTCTTACAAATATAAAATAAAAGTTTAAAAATAACACTAAAAAAAAGAGAGTAAAGCATGTAGCCTTTGAAAAACTTTAAATTAAAAGAATGGAAAGAGTATTAACGTGGACCAGTCAAATACTGTGGAAATTTAATGAATTAAAATATTGAGAAGAGAACTTTCCCAATCTATGGGCTTCTTCGTAAACCGTACATGATGACGTACAATCCGGGTGATGAAGAGTTAATATTGAAAATTCAACAAAATAACAAACAAAGTTGACTTTTAATTGGTCAAATTTATTTTGTATCGAAATAAGTTTTAATATAAACATTTTCTTGTATTTTCTTTTAATCTGGGATTTTAAGAGAACGACGTGAATTTTAAGTTCATCGTATACTATAGAAATCCTTGTCATAAAAATGGGAGGAAAAGGTATTTTGAGATTGAGATTTTTAGTTTTTGAAATAAATTTGAACATAATTTAATAAATAAGTTTCCACCACTCTTCTTTTTTTTTTTTTTTAAATTTATCTCATTTGGGCTTACATTTTTAAATGGAAAAAAAATCTCCAACCCATCCCAGATGTGATTCGAACATGAAACCTCTAGAGTCCACAGCTTCCGTCTTAACCACTAAACCAAGACACCACTCTTCTTTAAATAAACATTATTTAATTCCTTTTGCTCGTTCCAATTTAACAATGAATGTTTATCGCCACGATACCAAATTTTCTTCTCTTAATTATTAGATGCGGATCTTTAATAGTAGCTGAAAAATAATTTGGGCTAGAAAATTTTGCTTGGAACAATAAATATATAATTTTCAAGTTTTAAGATGCAAGTAAAAAATTTATGACATTATGGCGATCAGTTAACCCTCGCATTATTGATGATAATTTCGCATTATTATTGATGCTAATTTTTTTTCAAGTATGAAACTTCTATAGGCCATGAATGCATTGCTCGTGATTCAACTTGAACGGTACTTGCTTGTTGTCATTGACTAGAGTAGTTTTTCGACAGATTAATTGTCCACTAAATTACTTAGAGTTGTGTTTATAGCATCAACAAAACATTGTTAATATTTATGTAAATTAAAATGATTTATCGGAAACTAACCACAAGTTGGTTGAGTTACATGGACAAGAAACTGAACTCATTAAGCATGATTTTGCATAAAGGAAAAGGAAATTATTTTTGAGTAGGTGTGAGCATTCAGTTTTTCAGAATCGAACCATATTATCCGAACCAAATTACCGAATTAATATTTATCGAACCGAACTGAATCCAAACCAAAATTATTTCGTTAAAAATCTGGTTATCCAAACACGAAACCGAAATCAACAGAATGAAAAAAAAAAAAGCAAAACAGCTGCAACAACATTTCATCTATAACTTAACAACTCATGAAACATCAAATAACCAATTCAAATTAAGCCAAAAATTCAGGGTAAAGAGAAAAACACTTTCTCATGAACACAAAATTAACAACTCAAATGAATAAACCTCGCTAACAAATTTGCAACTTAACAGAATAATTTGCTTAAACAAAAATCAAGACTATCAAATAATAAATCTCAAACAGCTAAAACTCCACCCAATTAAAACAATGCACATGTGTATTTGGACAGGTCTATTTTGAAGGAATTGAATTTAATTGAATTTATTTTGTCAAATTCCCTTGTTTGGAACCAAGAAAATATTGATAGAATGCAAATCATACAAGATTTAAATTCTTGTGGTATAAAGGTTAAAAATCTTGCCAAAAGTTGCAAAATTTTAAAAGAATTCGTGTAAGTTTTGCCTTTAAATATTATTTTCCATTTTACCCTTTCATATGTTTTTACTTTAAGGAATCAAAATACTTTGTATAAATTATTTTGAAAAATTGTTAAATATATTAATTAACAATCAATTGAATTCTTTAAAATATAAACGAAGTTTCCAAACAAAAATATTTATTTTTATTTTCTTATGTAATTTGTTTCCAAACACATGCAAGAAAGAGAGAATCCTTACCTAAATCAAATATGTCAATTTGGAAGGAAAGCTTTGATTACGGAAGAATTGTCCAATTTTTATTTTAAATTTAATGTTGAAGGATCAGGTCTGCAACCGAATCTACGGTTGAAGATTGATTAGGTCTACAACAAAAGGAGAAGAAGAAAACATTTAGGATAAGGACTAAACGATCGTCACTCTTTTTCCTTTGACAAACTATGCTGCCGCGCAAGTTCCGTTAGGTAACTTGAGAGAGGAAGAAAGTCGATAGCGATGAAGGAGAAGGAGGAATTAGAGGCTAGGGATGCTACAGAGAAGAAGATGACTTAGGGATGAGAACTCAGAAATTAATCAATGAAGGGATTTTTAAATATTCGGTTCAGTTTTATGTATATTTTTATCTGAACCGAATACCAAATTATAAATTATTAACTATCCGAATCCGAATCAAATACCGTAATAATGAACCGAATTATTTATTTTGGTTCAATAATTCAGTTAACACCGAATTATGCTCACACCTAATTTTGAGGGTCTCTGAATAATTGATAATAACTCTAAATACTGCACATTATATGTAAAGAAAATATTAAACCAAGGTCGGTCGTTATATTTAAAGGCACTAAACGAAATAAGAAATTACGGCCCCTCTAATAAAAAAAATTCAATATAATATGATAACTTTTGACTAGTTTTGATGAAACTTGTTTTGAGGAATCATTCTTTAGAAAAATTAATTTTGATTTAATTCCAACAAAAACTTATATATACATAAAGGCATAATAAAAAGTATGGATCCCTTTAGATCGTGGCTCACCCTTTACCATTGCTTAGAACGGACCCTATATTAAACAATGAATGAATCTATAATTAAACCAAACTGATATTGTTTTGTTATTGTTTTTCTCACTTATCGGTATTATTCTAATTTTGAAACAGATAAAAAAAGTTTCTCAATAGTTATAACGTATCATTTGAAACTATTGCTTTACATTGAATAACCATCAAATAACACTTAATAGGGTAAGATTATACACACAAAAAATTATATTATATTGGTTCTAATACTGCTAAGTATCAATAATTAGGGATTAAAGAATCCTAATCCCAATAGTTAGTGTTTTAAAACTTGTTTAATCGCCTTTTTTTACATTATTCGATATTTAATCATAATTTTAAGTATTTATTTACAAAGATTTCTAACTATTTCAGATACAAAAAGTTATAAGCTACCATAAACAATTAGCAACTACAATTAACAAAGGAAACGACAAAATATGGATGATAGAACTTAGGACTTTTTTTTCTTTTTATCTCATATTTTTGTTAAATTTTGGGCTCTACAATTCATAAATTTTGCAAATGCCAAAATAGGAAAACTTTTCTTGCTATTACAAGGTTATTAATTCAAATTTTGCTTTTACCCTTTTTTAATGTTAACTTTTCAATTCCTTTCTAACTACATTCTCTTTCGTATTTAATTTGATTTTCGTAACTTCAAACGTCCATATCTCACACACCGTTGATTTTTTTGAATTGACGCTTTGAAATATTTGTTTCATCGTAATTTTATCTTTAAAATGACATACACTTTGATTTTTTCGGAAAAAAATAAGATATCGCAATCTTATACATTGTCTAATTGTTGTATAATACTGTTTTTTTATTATTTTTCCCGAAGGCGTTATACTTTGTATAAGAGTTGTATAATGTATATATATATATATATATATATATATATATATATATATATATAATATTTTTCTCGTTTATGTTTACTACTGATTTCCCATAAAATTCATGACATGAAGACCATAAACATGTCTTTATACAGTGTATAATAGTAGTATAAGACATGTTTATGGTTTTCATGTCATAAGTTTTATAGGATAATCAATACTTTAGTAACATAAAGGAGAAAAAAAACTATATAAATGCATTATACAACTCTTATACTATGTATTACGATTTAATGAAAAACAATAAAAAATAGTATTATACAACAATTATACAATGTATAAGATTGCAATTCATTTTTTTTACAAAAAAATTCAAAGCGCAGTTCATTTTAAAGATAAAATTAAGACGAGTAAAATATTTTAAAGCGTCAATTCGAAAAAAATTAACGGTTTGTGAGATGTGACGTTTGAAGTTACGAAATTCAAATTAAAGTAAGAAAGAAAAGATAATTACGAGGGTTTGAAAAGTTAACATAATAAAAAAGATAAAATCTATAATATAATATAATGAAATGGTAAAATTAATGCTAATTTTCTTTAATTATAAAAGCAGATAAATATAACATGACGTGAGCCTCATGTACAACAGTACAAGTTAATATAGAATGAGTCCAGATTACACTACAATTATATATATACTATTTTGAAGTATATGTTAAGTAACAATCAATCTTATATACTTTAGTGTTCAAAATTGTCTCATTATGCGTAAAACATAATCAACCCCTATAACTGATATACAATTCAGAAACCTAAAGATTTTTTAGATAGCTTAATATTAATTAAATTGAATAAAAATAACATATATAATTATTCTACTTTTATATCCAGTGAAATTATTCAACTAATGTTTTTGTTTCATAAACAATAAAAACAAATTCATCAATTCATATTCACATGAACAGATGATCTTGTATATATACAACAACAGAATTATGTTCTAAAGTCGCAGATTCAAAACCGTGATTCAGATGACACATATAGAAAGTAAAAAATAAAAATAATGTATTCCTGAACTAAGATGCTCTCCAATTAATCTAACATATTTTATCTTTCTGAAACCGATGACGTAGAAGGTGTAGCTAACAAGGATAACGATAACGAAGAAGTAGGCGTGTCAATAGAGCAAACATCTGGAGAGTTTCGACACAATGGACATGTTGCGTTCATTTTAAGCCATTCATCTACACACTCCGCATGAAAATAATGATTGCATTCAGGTATACTTCTTAAGGTCTCTTTCGACTGATACTCGGATAAACATATAGGACAAGTATTATCATTAGGCTTAGGCAACCTTCGACTTTCGCCTAGTAAAGTTTTTGGGTATAGTTCAATGGTTGATCCAGCTAGTCCTGTGTTTGACATCAATTGTGGACGAGTAAATGTGGTCGGTACATCATTGGTCGAGTTACGACTCCGGTTATAAGTTCTAAATCTGCCACATAAGTAACAACCAAGGCCAATTATGCACAGGAGCCCTGGGATTCCAGCTCCTATTATTAACCCATACTTTGCACTCCTTGGAATACCTGAAATTAACCATTTCACAACCCATTCGATAGCTCAACAAAACTGTGAAAATGGTGCTTTTGAGCCGCATATTATCAAATAAAGCTTATAATATTATAAGCAATGAAAAGAAAATAAAAGAGATGATTATAAGGCTTGTTTAGTGCAATAATGAAGCAGAAGAAAAAGAAAATTTATTATTTGATAAAAAAATTACAAATTCTAGTTTTTTATGACTAAAATAATATATTCCAAGTATTTATAAATTAGATTCATCTTGCGTGCTATGACTTTTGAATACATTATACGCGTTGGGTGCCTTCCTCATTGGTTTCCTTTAATTTTTAGTATCAAATAAAAGTTTTAAGTATCTAAATTGTTTAGGTAAAAATGCATAAGCAATGAAATAAAAACTAAATCAAACTAACCGTTTAAGTTTTTATTCAATATCTGAAATCATGAAAAATCATCCCCTAATCCACCTCCAAAATTTTGTTATTTAAAAATAATAGCCAATTTATATTAAAAAATTTACTTGAGCCACGCGTCATGTCAATATCATCAAAACACCTTCCTCCACGACGGATCGTTGAGAAATTGACATTTTATTTCAACTTTGACTTTTATGCACCATTCATATTCTTCCTTCTCCCTTTGGACATGATATAATCCACCACAACTTGAAAACAATAGCTTCATTCTTCCCGAAATGGAGAATGAAGGTTCGAGTTTTGTCTAAAAAGTTCTTATATTTTGGTTGGACTAGTGTTTGCAACTTTAGTTTAAAATACTTTTTAAGTATACAAACCTAATCTCATATCAAAATGCGAAAAATAATAAGAGACCACAAGGACCATTTATGTCATTCTCTAACTAACAATATTGACTACTTCAAAGCTATAAGTTCCCTAATGAATTGGAATTTTTCAAAGTTTAGTTAGAGGAATATTATGATTAAGAGCTAAAAATTTAATCTAGTCTAACTTTATAAACATTAGGTAATTTATATATTCTCCTGAGTCTATAATTCCCATCGCTTTAAAATTAAAAACCATAATGAACATTTGTGGTATATTTAATTGAAAAGGGTACAAAAATTTATTATTCGTGGAGCCAAAAATTTAGATTACCCTATATGTTGGTCACTAGAGAAAATGCTTACCTAAAATAAACATGAAATTGTCAAAGCAATAAGCAGTTTGATATCATCTAAATAAGATATCAAATTCGAGTCTTATGAACGTAAAAAATGTTTTACTAAAAAATTTACTCAGTGTAATCATATTTGCGCGATCCGAATCAGATCTGTATATAGTAGTATCAAAACTCAAGTTACTCCAGTTATTCGGATTAGGAAAAAATGCTGCATAATAAGAATGGTAAAAGAATACCTTTACTAGGTTGGTCATCGCATCCGATATTATAACCCGACCCGTCTATAAACCCACAAGTTCCACCGCTTTGTTCACACGATAGGCAATCCGGTTCACTCCAAAACAGCATCGTATCACCTTCCGCCACGCGACTCCACATGACAGGTACTTCAACTCCACTCGCCGTAATATCACACGCCGTTATAGAACGCGCATACGCTTCATATTCTGAAGGTAAAGCCAAAACGGTGTCGTTTTCATTACTCAGGCAACTAACAAATCTAGCGGATGGCAACGGCGGAATCTGAGATATATTCTTTGCCGGGCAATTCAGAAAAATAAAGTTCCCATTGAATATGCCGAAGAACGGCGATTGTGCCAGGCTGAAATTTTTAAGGAACCGGCCGGCGAGGCAGTTTCCCAGGTCTCTGATGTGGATTTGTTGGGTTCGGTAATTGATGTATGTTACGACAAAGGTCCCGGAATACGGGAGATTTAAGATTGTTTGGTTTTTGTTGTTGCAGGAGAGATTGAAACCTGGGTAACTGCAACTGCTGTTGTCAGAATTGAGATCGAAGGGGAATCGGATTAGTTGGGTCGTAGGAGAGCAAGAAGTTTCGGGGCAGGACCGGAAACTGGTTACTGATTGAGTTAGAGAAGAGAGAAAGATGTAAAGAGATGGAATTAGGACATGAACATCCATATAGTTGTACTGTTAGAGTTAATTAGTGAAAGGAGGAGGAAAACAAGTGTGCAGTGGTTTCTTCTGCTTTGCAAGCTTTGTTGATTTGTTTGATAATCGATGGCAGGTTTAGTTTGTGAAATATACGTTTCGGTTCTTTCCTACTACATCTAGGAGGAATGAATGAGGACTCGAGCCAGAGAAAATCATGGCTTTCAAGTTTTAATTAAAATAATTATATGCTCACGCTTGGCTCTTGTTTGACTTTTGCTTTTTTTCACTATTTTTTTTTTATATTTACAAGTATCTTTTTGAGATATTCTTATTCGGGGTTTGATCACAGTCACAGTTAAAGCTATTTCCCCCTCCCAACAAATGTATTTAGTGGGATTCGAACTCAGTTCTCCTCCAACTTACTCAGCATGTATTGCCAACTGAGCTACATCTGGTTGCTTTTTTTGCTCAATAGTATGTTAGGTAATGTCATGAAAATATAAAATGAGTTTTTATAATTTTTTAGTTTTAGATAGAAGGTACGGGCGTAATAATGTTTACAAAAATTAATTTTGATAAAATAAGAAAAAACACAAAATTTGAATCATGGTTCTTGAAACCACAATGAAACCATAACATATAAAAAAGGTATCATTTCATCAAAAGATTTCATTAAACAGATGATACCAGTTATAATATTTAACCGAGTTTTTAAAATTATATTTTTATTTTTCTTCGTAAAGTAAGCATGATTGATAAATAACAAAAATAATGATGATGACGTTAATAATCAATAATTTACAATAATATTTAATAATGATAGTTATATATAACACATGTAATTGTTGGGCTGGATTTGATTACTAAAACAATCTCAAACTCGTTCTATTAAATTTTAAGTTTTTTTTAGAAACGATAAAGAATCAAACGTTAGACTAACCATAGTCTAACAAACGAAACACCAACAAGCTAGGTCCTCCGTCAGAGTAGATAGGATCTCCGAAATAGGATCATCAAAGGCATGTCTCTTAATTGAGAGAGAGGTTCCATAAAACGCCATTAGATCCACACAACGATTCCCTTCCCGATACACGTACGTGTTGAAGCTTGACATTCCAATCTCTTCCCATAAGGACTTTAATCTCTTTAACAAGGCTGAAATACGAATTCGACACACTCTGACTCATAGTCACGAAGTCAAGCACAAATTAACTATCTACTTTCATACTAACAGTCCTAAAATCATTTTCTCAACGAAATGTGCCATCCAAAACTCCCCACAACTCCACATTAGCAATCATGCAAGACCCTGTATTTTGGGCACACCCACTACAACTCCCATTTGTATCTCTATTTTAGGTTTTAGCAGGCTGGAGAAGTCAATTTTAGTTAGAATGAGGGTTTAAACAGGATAACACGTGCTTAGAATGAATATCAAAATTGGCGAACATGTGGATGTACCCACGTAGACTTAGGTTGTCATTCATGGATTGAAATTCTTTGGATCTGTGATCCAAATTCAGAGTAAATTTTGGTACATCATAACCAAAGGTTTTAAATGAAAGGCTTATAACAAAAAGTAAATGAACCCACAATGAAAGAATTGTTAATTATAAGCCATTAATCTAGAATTAATGGTCATAATGGACCAAAATTTATTCTAAATTTGAAATGAAATCTAGAGAAGCTTTATCTTGTCATTCATAATCCGTATACAAAAAGAAAGTTTGTATTAAACTATATATGATTAGGCTGATGTACTGCAATAGTGCAATTTAAATGTAAAATTGATGTGCATAGCTAGTGGTACTCGTATCACCCAGTAATTCAAATTGTATGATTTAAGCTGTGAATTCGAAATATGATTCGTGGATACATAATTATTAAGAAAATACGATATGAATATTCTTCGGCATGTCGTTGGCTATTATAAAGGCAAGGCTTTGCCTATAAGATGTTATAATAAAGCTTATTGAAGATATTTTCACTTTATTAAATATTAATGCAGTGTTGATCCCCCTGTACTGATAGCGACCGCTTTATCATTGGAACCGTGTATTATACGAGTTTAATACCCTTTTTAATACAATACAATTATATTTGGAGAGCACAAATAATTAGTTCTATAACGAATTTTCATCAGTCTGGAAAATATTCCTTTCTATAGTAATTAAAGTGCATATAAATGGACTTCTTATGGAGTAGTAATCAAATATGAATTTTTCCGCACATGAATTTTAAAATTACTTTATTAACCATGGTTAACATTACTTTTAGATCACAATGGTAAATAAATATTTTTTTTTTATCTTTTTTCCAATATATTCTTATTTTGCCCTTGTTTTGTCGGTGTTGAAAAGAGATGTTTGTCTTTTCTTCCTCATTAGGGATACTTGTTAATTGTTATTATTATGTTAGAAAATTAGCAGAATGATATGTCAAAGTTTTAAAGTTCATGCAATTATGTTAATAAACTGGTAAGTCGATCAATTTTTAAATCAAAATTTAAAGTTTACTAAGATCATGTTCTCTTGGGCCTAAGTAATGTCACACTTGTAGCATCGATGCTTTCCATCACTACTTAATTAAGTCGAAGTCATTACACATTTCAAATCGCTCTCTAATCAATAGAAGAGAAATGTAGACCGTACTCCTTTTTCTTGCTTGAGTCCTGTAATGGATACACAAACAAAGTCAGTTGCTCACGAGCTGAAATCCGACCTTCATCGAGAATGAAGGTTAAATGGAAGCATTCTTCAATTCTTTATCAAAGATGGTTCACAGTTGACTCAATCTTCTCTTTTCACCATTGTTCGAGCCGGAGTACGGGACGAAAGAAGAAAGAGATTGTATGTAGACAGACAATATCTAATTTACAGTAAGAGGTCATTGGTCCAAGAAGAATCTTGTATAGAATCGAATATGAGACTTGCATCTTCGGGAAAGCGTGGGCCCCCATTAAATTTTTAGCTATTTTAACTGGTTGAATGTGAAAAATAGTTGGAAGATTTAATCACCGAAATTGAAACAAGATTTGTAGTTGAATTACAATTTCCTATCACGATTTCCAATTGTTTTATGTTTTTACCTTCTAATTCACATATTTCATCAATTTAATTCTATCTTTGTTCTCAACAACCATCAAAATGACCCCATAAATGGTTTATTCATTTGAAAAATACATATCTAATTGATCATATACATCAAAAATATTGCGTACAATGTAGGAATAAAGTTTTCAAATGTGTATACGAGATTGATACTTGAAGACAATGAAGATGATGTAACCCAAATTTAATGTACAACAAGTGGTGTAACTAAGGAGGGGATATATTAGAAAATAATGTAGAGGTAGGCGTAGCGATGGAGGACACATCATGAGAGTTTCGACATAACGGACACGTGGCATTCATTTTAAGCCACTCATCAATACATTCTACATGAAAGTAATGTTTGCATTCAGTTATAGTTCTTAAGGTCTCCTTTGGCTGATATTCACATAAACATATAGGACATATGTTGTCATTTGGTTTAGGCAATCGTCCGCTTTCACCTAATAGAGTTTTTGGATATAATTCTATAGACGGACTATCTAAACCTGTGGCTAAATGGAGCACTGGATGAGTAAAAGTTGTAGTGAAATTTCTTGAGGGATCATGTCTCCTGTAAGTCTTTAGTTTGCCACATAAGTAATAGCAACCAATAACAATCGTAAATGATAGTCCCGGTATTCCAATACATCCGACGATTATTCCATATTTTGCGCCCTTCGACAGACCTAAATTGAAATTTCAACAAAAAAAAAAATACGTAGAATCAATTGATGAGTAAAATATATGTAATTTAATCGATAGATAGACGTACCATGATTAGGTAGGTGGTAACATTTAAGCGAACCATCTATAAATTCACAAATCCCACCCGATTGTTCACAGGACAAACAATCGGGTTCGGTCCAGAGCAACGTGGTATCACCTTCCACCATATGATCCCACACCACCGGAACTTCAACTCTATCCGAAATTACTCTGCATCCCGGTATTGGTGGTTCGTACGTGTCATATAGGGGCAGCGCCAAAACGGTGTCGGTTTCATTGCTTAAGCATTCAACTCTCCTTGCAGAAGTCAACGGAGAAAAAGATATATTGTGTGCCGTGCAACTCAAAAACATGAAACTCCGATTAAATTCTCCAATGAAAGGCGAACCAGACAGCCTGAAACCGTCCAGGAATCGCCGGGCGAGGCAGTTGCCGGGATCTCTGATGTGGATTTCTTGGGATTCATAATAGATGTATTGGACGGTGAAATTGCCGGAATGTCGGAGATGTAAGATTGTCTGGTTTTTGTCGTTGCAGTGAAGACCGAAACCTGGGTAACTGCAACGGCTGTTGTTGGAGTTCAGACCGAAGGGGAACCGGATTTCTTGGGTTGTTGGAGAGCAAGAAAGTTGGGAGCAGAGTTCAAGGCTAATTACTGAATTTTTCATGATTGATAGAAAGATGAATAGAGATGTAATCAGTACTAGAACAGCCATAGTTGTACTGGAAGTCTGAAACAACGAGGAACATGAGTTCGTAATATCTAATGTAATGGTCAACTATATGTTCGGCATGAAAATTGATGAAATTTTACAGATTAATATTATGATATTGACTAATATTATGCAATTGACTATTGTATTATATGATGCTGATATAATTATTTTATAATTTTTTTTTTTTGAAGAAATTTTATAATATAATTAGTTTATCTTTTACAAATCAACCATCCGCTGTTAATTGACAATTAAAATTTAAAATAGAAACAGAGTATGGAGCTATCTTGAACTGGGTCAGCACGAAAACGAAAGACCAACTTATAATGAATTTACCACCGGCTGGATTCTGCATTTCAAATCATTATATCATTAACTTAATTTCATTTACCAAATAAAAATTTACTAATTATGGCTTTCCTCAACTAACATCTTTTGGATCCATTGTATTTTGTTGTCTACTGACTTTGAGTACTTCTATGTGATTTGCTTGCAAGCCTAAGGCCACCTATTTAATGGCCAGTAACATTTATTTGCTTTTATTTTTATTGAATGTTTTACTTTTAAAAAAAAATTGAGTCACAAATTCGCAGTAGGTGAGATTTTTTAATGTTTCTTATAGTATATTATGGAGAATCAATAATATACGAGTAAGTTTAGAAAATGTGTGATTTCATTATAAAGAAAGAGATATGTTAATTTTTCTTTTTAAACAAAGACTTGAGATTTTAGAAAAAAA
The DNA here is from genome assembly GCA_948277035.1 of Euphorbia corollata. NCBI lineage: Eukaryota > Viridiplantae > Streptophyta > Magnoliopsida > Malpighiales > Euphorbiaceae > Euphorbia > Euphorbia corollata. Next base: position 3,332 of record CAOJBI011092165.1, on the reverse strand, counting down.
ATTGACGGTGACATATAATATATAGTTGAGAAGAGCAATTTTGAAAATTCAAAATTTGGACTAAAAGGCGAAGAAAATAAAAGCACCCATTTTTTTCTAAGTTCTTCTCTCTTTCCTGTAAGTTCTATATCTAATTAACCTCCAAAATAAAATTGTACGAAATGATAAAACTTCATAAATCCCGCACAATATTGTCGCCTCCTAAATCAAACTCTAACATTGTTCATTACAACAAAAACACAAATTAGCTTCCAGCAAATTGTCCCCGTGAGGGTACATTGCACTCATGTTATCACAGTATTTGAAAAAAGAATCACATAAACTATTTTACCAGTCAATAAAGACCCAGCAAAACAATAGTTATTTTGCGAAAACAAAATATTAATAGAAAAATATATAAAAGAAAACATGAAAATATCATCATAAACAATAAAATATTTATGAGAAATATTGGTTTTACTCTTGCTTTATCTAGTTGGGCTTGGGATTTGCATTCTTATTCCCAAATCAGGCCCATCTACTTGAACTCAAAATGCTACAATTTTTGTTGATTTTAGTTAGATATTTGAAACTTGAGACTTGAAAAGAAATTTAATTTTGTATTTAAAAAACACATTCTCAATAACTTATTCACAATTTTACATTTTTAAAGTTTCGATTTTATATTTTCATTTTCTTAAAATTTCAATTTTATATTTTATACGTTTATGTATGTATCTATTATATATACTATATGTAACTTGTATAAACATGTTATACATCTCTTATATATTTATTATATACTTGTTATAAACATGTTATAAATCTACTATATTTTCATGTGAATGAAATGATATACATATTATATACACACATGTTATATACTTATTATAAATTTCGAATGGAAAAAATGTAAATATGAAAATGTTTGCCATGAAAAGTGAAAAAGTGAAGGTTTTTTTTTTGTCATTTTAAAGGGTGAACTTAAAAAACATGCCTTGTGGTTTGATCGTTTTGTAAAAAGATCATTGTGGAATTTTTTTTTCAAATGGGTGCTTGTGGTTTCAAAAGTTTGCAAAAAAAAGATTTTCAATTTTTAATTACGTCAAAAAAGTGTAATATTGTCTATTTTGAACTGAAATTTTACAGCTTAGTTAATAAAAATATAATACATTTTAGTAATAAATTTTAGAATTTTTCGAGAAGTATAACTATTTTTTTTAATTTAAGACGTTAAAAAAATAATAATAAAATGTAAAAATTTTAAAAATTACTCAAATTTTGATATATAATTATTATATAATATGGTTAAATTATATAATTGTTGAATTGATTGAAATACCTTATGTAATATTATTATTTTTAATAAAAATATATTTTTTGTCCTCTTTTTGCAAACTTTTGAAATCACAAGCACCCATTTGAAAAACAAATTCCACAATGACCTTTTTGCAAAACGGCCAAACCACTTTGAAGTTTACCCAATTTAAAAATGCGAAAAAATGACCTCTAGTAAGAGAAAAGAAAATTAACATCCCAGTTTCGGAAAAGAGTGATGTTTTTTCGACTCGGTAACCGCCTAGCATTAAATTTATGAACAAATTACTAAAAGTATTACATGGTTTTACTCATTTGTAAGAAGTGATTGAGAAATCTATTTTTATGAAAGAGTGTATGTGATTTTAAAAAATTTGTAAATAAAGGATTTTCAATATTAAATTATGTAACGAAAATGGTAACCTTTTTTTTTATTTGAATTTTTACGGGTGATTAATAAAAATACAATACACATCAATACAAAATTTGTAATTTTTGAATAGTATAAATATTCTTTTAATTAAAGGTCTAATACATGTTTTGCCCCCTTAACTTGGCACAATTTCACTTTTGCCGCTCTCAACTTTGAAACGTCTCCGCTAACATCCCAAACTTGGCAAAAACGCACCCGACAACCCCCTCCCCCCCCCCAAATGCCACGTGTCACATTCTGGTTGGATAAAAAAATCTGACATATTTGAAAAGTCAAACCAATCATAAGGTGACACGTGGCATGAGGGGGGGGGGCTGTCGGGTGCGTTTTTGCCAAGTTTGGGATGTTAGCGGAGATGTTTCAAAGTTGAAGGCGGCAAAAGTGAAATTATGCCAAGTTAAGGGGGCAAGACATGTATTTGACCTTAATTAAATAACAAACTTTAGAAAAATCATAAAAAAATATAACAAAATCTCCTTAAAGTACTCAAATCATGATGTATAATTTTTCACAATGGTAAGGTTAAATGATTAGAATGATGAATTGTTTAAAATATTCAATGTAACACTACTATTTTGAAATCACAAACCCCTTTTGTAAATTTTTTTAAAACACGTACCCTATTGTGGAAAAAAATTCTTCAAATCTTATTTTGTAAATTAGTAAAACCACGTGGTACATTTTTTAAGTTTGCTCTATATTTATTAAAATATTAAATAGTTGAATTAAGTAGATCTTAAATTTTGTTTGATAAACCGAAAAAAATAAACAAAAACTAAATTGCCTCCATCTACAAAAACTAACGTCGCCAAATCTTGAAGAATAAACTAAAGCAAGCTTGGAACTGGTTCATTATAGAGATGTAACTCGACAAGCTCTATAAAATTAACACAAGAAAATTCTGATGCGTGGTCCTTTGGTGATATTTTCTCACTCATGTCAAAACAAAAAAATTCAAGCCTGTAATTCTACAACTGAGAGTGTACTTTATTCGTTATATGCGTACTCTCTGTTCTAATTTTACATCCAAGAGAGTTAATTTAATTAATTAAAATGGATTCGCAAAGTTTTGATCGCGTTAGCAAAAAAAAATTAGTGATCAATGTTTAAATGCATCTTTTAAAATCAGAAACAATAAAAACCAGTAATTGTATACATTTTGAATAAGTTTGTCACGGGTAAAGGATATGTTTGAGTAAAATAGAGTGTTTTGAAATTCTTAGATGAGATTTTATTTCATTTGATTGGATTTATACGGAATAAAAAGGAAAATTCACATCCCAATATTCAGAATTAAATCGTTTGTCCTACTATATATTTTATTCTGATCACGTCATTCGTTTAATTATGTCCGTTTTTTTCTTTTTTTATTTACTTACAATTTTAAAATAAAATTGTAAATAATCTTTTCATCCATAAATTATAAACATTAAGTGGGAAAGAGGATCGGGCAGAATAACAGAGACAAAGAAATTTAAATCTCCTACCTCAAATCTAAATATTTAGATGTCATGAATTTCGTTTTAGCTATTAACTTAAAACATTGGTTACAGATTTTTAGCTGAGAATAAGAGAGTATATATGAAGTAAAAATAATAGAGGA
>CAOJBI011091900.1:0-12157 GCA_948277035.1 Euphorbia corollata | reverse complement strand
AAGGGTGAAATATGCACGTGCAAATGCAACCCTAAAATTTGCGTAATAGCAATTTTATCATAAATGCCATAATTCTCGGTTTTTGAATAAAAGTTCATTATTATATCAAAAATCGATTTTTATTAAAACATTGATTTTAATAAAAATAAATACGTCCCCAACAGAGTCGCCACTGTGAGCGGTCGGCCCTTTTCATGATGGAAAGGAAAAGTGGTTTTGTGAATAGGTATTTTTTAAGAATGGGGTCAAACTGCGGAAGGCACAAATTCGCCCGTGTTTTGTTTTATAAATAAGAGGATGTGTTTTGCTCTCTGGGGAGTGAATTCATTTAAGAGAAATCATTTTCAATTTGATTTTCTTAAAGTAATGATAAAAATAGTAAAATAAGGTTAATACTCTATTTTACGAAAAAAGATCGCCACCCGGTTCAGCTCCACCGAGGATTGTGGTATATTGATCCGTAATAGGATTTTTATACCTGAAAAGTTAAGATTCTGAGTTCGGATATAATAGTTACTAATTTATTTTAAAATCGAGAATTATGACTTAAATGATAATTTCGGCATTACATCGGCTTAATAAGATAATAAAATTATGCCGGAATTTCGGCAAAGTAACAGCGCTTTTTGAGATTATCCCAAATTATTCAGATGGAATTTCCCCTAATTTGGGATATCCGGTCTTCACCTGCAAACTTGTTTACACGTATTAACGCATTTTATTGAAAATTAAAATAGTAAAGCAGCTCTAGTGGCTCTTTACTCAAACATGCAGTATTAATCGTAATGGAAATGAAAATAAGAATTTTAAGGCTTAGAGCCAATACCCTCAGTTACCTTTTCGTTGTTCCAGGATGACGTGAGAGCCGGTACGGGACCGAGTTTGTTGAGACTTGGTGGAAAACTTTGGGAAAAGTTGAAAAAGAAAGCGATAAGAATGATTTGGTGGCGTTTTAACTCGAGTTATGGCTATAATCGTGAGTAAAACTGATTTGAAATGAGTTTTATTTAGTTTAAGTCAATAGTTTCCGTGGGAAATTTGACTTAAATCGAAGCTCGAGAGATTTTGGGTGAAAAGTTTTTAATTTGGCAAAGTTTTGGCACGTTTGGAAGCAAAAACTGACGAACTTTGCTCTGGGGCGAAACCGGACAAGAAACCTTCTTAAATGGGAAGCGAAGCACTTCCTTTTATAGGAAGTGGGTAATTAACCCGTGGACTAATTACCTATCTAAGGGGTAGCCCCCTAGCTTCCTGGGAAAAGGGGGAGGCTACCCCCTAGGTAATTAGCCCACGGGCTAATTACCTATGGGGGCAGAATCCCCCAAATCCGAGGAGTCTAGGGGGTAGGTCGGGGCCCGGTTCGACTAGATTTTGATTTTTTGTGTGTTTTCAGTCCGTTTAATGAAATCGGACTTTTCGAAACTCGATTTTTCGATTTCAAAAATTTACGAATAAATAAATACGACAACTCGGCTCCGTGTGGCTTGCGTCATTCCCGTGATTTGAAGTCGGTAAATTTCCTCATCGGGTCCAAGCGGACCGTGCTAACAGTACTGAAACTAGCATTGTGATCCCCGACATAGTTTTTACTAGCTCAAATTTTCCTGATGAGGGAACTCAACATAATTAGGCTCTTTACTTAAAAGCCGAAGTCTTCGGAAAGATCATGTCATGTGTCATGATAGAGGATGGATCTGCTCTAAGTTTCTGCCCAAAGCAAATCCTGCCTATCCTTGGGATAAATAAAGAAAATCTCAAAAGGTCTACTACTGTAATAAAAGCTTATGATGATTCTATAAGAACAGTTATTGGCACATTCAAAGCAAAAGTCACTATCAGAGAAATATCATCTCTGGTACTCTTGACCGTAATCGACATACTAGTGAATTTCATTTAGGAATCAATCCCTAATTAATCGTGATTTAATTAGATTACTGTTTTGATTAGTAGGTATGGATTACAGATAAATAGGTATTTAATATATTCAAAATCTTCAAATTCGAATTTCCAATTTATAAAACCATATTGGATAGGATGAGCATTTACAAAAATTACCCGTCCCATAATTTGAGTTGGTAATAAAATAATGGGAAAGTTTTAAAAATATACCAAAATCTAAAATTAATTCAGATTGAACTTTTATTGTTAACTTAAAATGTCCATTTAGAGTTTTGCTTTTACATGGCATACATTCCTTTTCAATATCTTTTTCTAATTAACTATGACATGCGTACAACATGATTTTCATATATTTTCTTATCTTATTTTGACATTATCTCTTAAACTGTTCATTTTTTTTTATATGCCGCTTTAGAGTTTTTTGTTCGTCTCATTTTTATCTTCGAAACGCCATCCATTATGATATATTTTTTTGGAAAAAAAATTCAACTGTTTGATATCTAGTAGGAAACTAGTATGAACCTTATAATAAGCTTATATTTCGTTGAAAATTTATTACTGCTAAAAATACTAGCATACTACTAGTTTGTTACCAGATGTGCAAAAACAAATACTACTAAAACTAGCATGCTACCAGAAGTGCAGAGGTAAAAACTGTTAAATACTAGCATGCTACCAGGTTGCTACCAGATGTGCATAAACAACTAATACTAAATATTAGCATGATACCAGGTTGCTACCAGATGTGCAAAAATAATTACTAATAAATACTAGCATGCTACTAGATTTGCAGCGGTTATTACTACTAAATACTAGCATGCTACTAGTTTGCTACCATATGTGCAAAAACAATTACTATTAAATACTAGCATGCTACTAGATTTGCATAGGCAACTACTGCTAAATATTATCATGTTACCAGTTTGCTACCAGATATGCAAAAATAATTATTATTAAAAAACTAGCATGCTACCAGGTATCAAAAAAACCGAAAATAAAATTCGAAAAAGTATATAATGAGACGAATAAAAAAATCTTAAACGGCATATCAGAAAACTGAACAGTTTGAGAGATAATCGTAAAATAAAATATGAAAATTTAATATGAAACATGATACGTATGCTGATGTCATCAATGAAGGGGAGAATATATAAGAACGTAAAACATGTAATTGAAAACTTTGAAAGAAACATGAATGTAAAAGATGTAAAATGATTACATGTAAATAAAATTCCTAAATCATATATTTTTAACAATTTCCCTTAAATTTTAATTTTAGTATCAACTTATAAATGTGGAAACCGGCTGAAATCATTTGCTTCAAAATAAACAGTCAACGGCTTAAACATACTATAATGCTTCTCCAACGTTCTGATGGTGATACCCGCGGTTGTGCCGAGTCATGAAAGAACCATTTTGTAGGTGAAACCATGCAGAAAGCTACCGGCTTTGCTCTCAAATCCCTGTCCTCTCATGCCCCAATTCCGGCGATTTCAAACATAGCAAACCGATTCACAGAATTTTGCTACCAAAAAGACCTACCTAAAGCTATTGAAGCCATGGAAGCTATGCAGAAACATGGAATTTGGGCAGATTCCACTTCCTATTCTGCCCTGATCAAATGTTGCTTGGAAAAAGGCGCCGTTGAAAATGGAAAACGCGTTCACCAGCACATTTTCTCTTCTGGATGTCAGCCGGAAATATTTCTTATCAACATTTTACTCAGCATGTACGTGAAATTTGGTATATTGGACCAAGCACGGAAAGTGTTCGACCAAATGCCAGAAAGAAATGTGGTTTCTTGGACTACTATGATTTCTGGGTACTCGAATGCCAAACTCAACAGCAAAGCCTTGGAGTTTCTTATTTATATGTTTAGAGAAGGTGTGAAGCCAAACATGTTTACTTATTCTTCTGTTTTGAGGGCTTGCGAAGGATTGTTCAATCTTAGGCAGCTCCATTGTGGTATAATAAAGAGCGGGCTTGATTCTGATGTTTTCGTTAGGAGTGCTCTTATTGACATCTACTCGAAATGGGGCGAATTAGAAAGTGCATTGTGTGTTTTTAATGAAATGGTGACAGGGGATTTGGTTGTTTGGAATTCAATCATTGCTGCCTTTGCTCAAAACAGTGATGGTGATGAAGCTTTGAATCTTTTCAAAAGTATGAAAAGGTCTGGTTTTCCAGCTAACCAAGCGGCACTTACGAGTGTCTTGAGAGCCTGCACTGGGTTGACATTGTTAGAGTTGGGTAGACAAGTTCATGTTCATGTGTTTAAGCATAAGCAAGATTTGATTCTAAACAATGCACTATTGGACATGTACTGCAAGTGTGGCAGTTTGGAAGATGCGAACCGTGTTTTCATCCGAATGGTGGAGAAGGATGTGATCTCTTGGAGCACTATGATATCTGGGTTGGCGCAAAATGGATACAGCAGAGAGGCATTGAAGTTGTTTGACAGCATGAAAAGTTCCGGGACAAAACCGAATTACATAACAATGGTTGGAGTGTTGTTTGCTTGTAGTCATGCTGGACTTCTTGAAGATGGCTGGTACTATTTCCGGTCAATGAAGCAACTTTTCGGGATTGAGCCTGGAACAGAGCACTATGGTTGCATGATTGATCTTCTTGGAAGAGTAGGGAAACTTGATGATGCAATTGGGCTGATAAGTGAAATGGAATCTGAACCAGATGCTGTAACATGGAGAACTTTGCTTGGTGCTTGCAGGATGCATCAGAATATGGATATGGCCATACATGCTGCTAAACAAATCATAAAGTTGGATCCCCAAGATGCCGGGACCTACATATTGTTATCTAATATCTATGCAAAAACTCAAAAGTGGGATGATGTGGCAAAAATCAGGAGAACTATGAATGCAATGGGAATCAAGAAAGAACCAGGATGTAGTTGGGTTGAAGTGAATACGCAGATTCATGCTTTCACTTTAGAAGACAACTCGCACCCGCAGCTCAATGAGATCAAAAAGCTGCTGAATGAGTTGATTCACAAGCTTAGAGAGATGGGATATGTTCCAGATACCAATTTTGTCTTGCGAGATGTTGAGGGAGAACAAGGAGAAGACTCCCTGCGCTACCACAGCGAGAAACTTGCAGTTGCATTTGGTGTGATGAGTTTGTCTAGAGGGCAGACTATTAGGATCAGAAAGAACCTGAGGATATGTGGGGATTGCCACCTTTTTGCAAAGCTTGTGTCAAAGATGGAGCGTCGAATAATTGTAATAAGAGATCCCATAAGATACCATCATTTTCGAGATGGGACTTGTTCTTGTGGCGATTATTGGTAATGGTATCACCATGTATGGTCACACATGCTGTATCATTCACTTGAATGTCTGGGAAGGAGATGCAGAAATATTAATGTACTGAGGTTTCAATATGCAAAAGGCGAGATACAATTCAAATATCAGCGCAAGCTCAAAATTGTAGAAAATGAAGTATCCGTTATTTTCCCAATAACAGGTGTGAGAATTCCTTGAAGAGCGAAACTGGGTAATATATGGTAAAATTCAAGCTATATGTGAATTCCACGTCATAAATCACTTCTGGTGACTACCAACTGCGTACTTATTGATACATTGCCAGGCAGCAAAGTTAATTTTTCTCAACTACCATTGTGGTAAAAGAAAATAAGGTTCTGGGAAGTGTAATCTTGGAACGAAGAACAACAGAGCTCTCTTACAATTCATCTTTGGCATCTTTACTGCTTTCATGCTTTCCATATGATGTGTATACTTTAAGTATCGACTCGTACATATCAATTCCTCGCAGGTATTCTCCTTGGTTCAAGAACTGCAAGGTATAGAGCTTGATGAGATACTACATAACCATTGAATCCAAACTAACCACAAAATTTATAAGCAATGTTATAAGAACCAGTTCGCAGAGAGAGAGAGAGAGTTGATCATTTTGCTCGCAGTCCATTAGTTTTACAAGATTGAGAAACCAAGAAAATGTGCCGATAGAAGTGATTTACTCACATAAATCCAAACAAAACAGCTAACAGCAGAAATCAGAAAGATACCGGAATGTTTAATATAGGTACAGAACTTGATTTTTACCTCATTATGATCGTGCAGAAGAATTGGTGTGTTCGCCATAGGGGAGAAGCCAATAGCAGGTATCCCTTGACCTCGAAAGTATCGAGAATCAGTAGCGGCCGGAAAGATCTCTGGTTTACCAAGTTTTCCATTAGCTGCTGTGACAGCTTCTTCTAGCAGTGCCCACCATGGGTTGGAACTGTCTGTCTTTGTAATGAGTGGCTTGCCAAACTTGTCATACACAGTATTTTTCTGCTTGAACTGTCCAAGCTACATACAGTTATAACTTACAACACACTGAAATAGACTGCTCATTATGGTACAGACTGATTGGTAACTTCGGTTACCGCTCAACAATTAGAAAAAAGAAGAAGGAGAAAACCAATTCATGTATGTAGAAAAAAAATCTGATGAGCAAAAGACTGCTCATTAGAGTACATACATACTGATTGGTAACTCTGGTTCTTGCCCAACAATTAGAAAAAAAAAGAAGAAAACCAAAATTCTTAAAACATGTGAATGAAAGCATCACAAAATTCCTTGTGTAAATTGCCATTCGTCATGCTTAAGAAAATTCTTTAACATTGATACTTAATTCACTTCATCAAGATAGTAAAAGAAAAAAAGATTTATGATCCCATTACTCTTGCAAGTTCTTTCGTTCCTAGGAATATCATGGGCTCTTAAGAAGGGCGTCAAAGAATGATATTCTTTTTCGAAGTTAAAAATATCCCTTTTCTTTTCTTGGAGACTATTTAATTGGTTTTCTGATGAGAGCCAAAAAAACTATGCCTGCAGCTTTTAATTGACACATTTGAGATATTAACAGTTTGCAGGAGTTCATGAGTACCTCAAATGTCATATTGCGTGAAGCAGGAGCCCATTCTTCAGCAATACGTCTTTCCAAAGATTCAGGATCAGCTGTTGGTGGAATTCGAATATCGAAACCTGCTTCTGCTTCAGATGGTTGGACATTCATTATAAATCCCTGGAAGAAAAAGAACATAAGTTTCATAGAACCAAAAACAAACAATCAAGGAGAAACAATAGAGGATATGGTCTGATGACCAATAACCTAAGATTTCATATGCTTTCCGGGGAAACGTGCTCAATCATTACAGATATATCAAAGTTCAAAAATTTGAGACACTTCAAATTCATACCATCTAATTCTAGCGTTTCATATCACTTAATAGACTCTTTTAAGTGCAAGATGAATCAAAATCTAATTTCTTCATCAATTACTCAAGGGTTTAACTGAACTTGGTGGGAACATGCTAAATTGCTAAGCCTCTATGAACTCCAACAGGATTGCATAGTAACTAATTGACATCAACCTGGACAGAATGAATGAAATCCAAAGTCTGCTTCTTTCAAAAGTTAAAATATAAAAGGAAAAAAGCTTACAGTTGGAGATGGAGTGCCAGCCTTAAGAAAGACCATATTAACAGAAATGACCTCTCCCTCAGCTTTATAACCAGCCTTCACCAAATCAAACTGAGAAGCCCTAAATCTCCTGATACTCTCAATGCTTTTGAACAGATTCTCCATTGCACTATTGTCATACAGCTTGGCCCCATGTCCTGGAACTCCGTTTGCCTTAATCACCAGCCACCATGGACATCTCTCCGCATAAAACAGCCTGTAGCTTTCAGTAGGCGACGCTAATCCTATTAGCAAACACAATTTCAAGTAAGCAAGCAATAATCTGGAAACAAATATCACAGAAACTGTAAGCAAATGGAGTCATTGAGAACCTTCATCAAGCACTATCCCTACATTCATTGACTTAAAAATTTCAGATTCAGCAAACTTCTCAGCACCATCATGGCCACCGATTTCTTCATCAGGGGAAAAAGCAAGAAAGACAGTTCGTATTGGACTATATCCAGATGACTTCAAACGACGAATGGCTTCCAAATACTGCATTCCAACACATTTCATATCCTGAGAACCTCTAGCATAGATATTACCATTGGAATCGAGATGTGCAGAGAAAGCAGGATAATTCCACTTATGCTGCTCAACAGGGACAACATCAGTATGGGAGTAGAGAAGAATGGAAGGAAGAGTGGAATCAGAACCAGGCCATTTGAGGAGAACAAGTGGCTTGCCTTTAACGAACTCGATAGACTGAGATTCAATGCCGATCGATTTGGCCTGAGAAATAAGGAAATCGGCGACTTCGTAGTAGTTAGGGGCGGGTTGAGCTGTGTCAATTTGGAGATATTGTTGGAATCTTGAAATGATTGCAGAAGAATCTTCTGCTTCTGCAAGTAACGATGGATTGGAAAGGATTAAGAAGGCATTGCTAAGGAGAAGAAGTAGAGGGAAGAGGAAATGACTGGATATGACGGAGGAGAAGCGCCGGCCGGCCATTTGCTGCTTTTAGTGGTGATTGAGTAGCACAGATGCACAGGTAGTAGCCAAAACGTATTTTTCATTAATAAAAATTTATTCTTTTTAATTACAAAGTTTTGGGCTTTTGCAAATTGGGCTTCAACAGAGACCATGTGATAAGAGATTGATATTTTAATGGTGTCCGGACTGGATTGGCGCTGAAGATGACGACGGCGACGACAGAGCTTATGCTGAGAGGTCAGCTAGAATTTTCCAAATTTAGATGGAAACCGAAACCATCTATAGAATCTGGTTCACTCAGCAGTAGTAGAAGAAGGGTAACAATGGTGAACGCAAAAGGCAGGCAAGACAACCGAAAGCAACTGCAGAAAGGGAGGTATCTGAGCACCGAAGCTATTCAGGCAGTTCAATCCTTGAAAAGAGCTTACTATTTCAATACTAGCGACGCTCATTCTCTTCACCGTACTTTGGACTCCAATTTCAGCCGCTTACTGAAGTTCGATATGCTCGCTGTTCTCCGCGAACTCCTCCGCCAAAACCACTGCCTCTTGGCTCTGCAGGTAGGATTTATCAGATTCATAATCATATTGCTAACTCATAAATTGTTTTGAGTTCGTTGTTAATTTCGATATTTTAGTTGAATTAGTACTCCTTTACCTGAGATTTGAAATCCGGTTAGTTGTTGCTCCATTGATGAATTGGCTGCTCTTAATCTAATGTTCAAAAACCAGTTGTTTTCATGATTGAAGCAAACACTTATTTTCTTGATGCAGGTGTTTGAAGAGGTTAGGAAGGAGTTCTGGTATAAGCCTCAACTAGCTTTGTACAATGATATTATAAAAGTGTTGGCTAGCAATGATCATTTGGAGCAGGTTGATCTTGTGTGCGGTTACTTGAAAGCAGAAAGTAATTTACAAGCTGACACTGAGGCATTCAATGCTCTTTTCACAACATTTTTAACTTGTAACCTCTCTGGACTTGTGATAGAGTTTTATGATTTAATGAAAGCTGTTGAATGTGAACCTGATAGATCAACATTCAGGATACTCATAAATGGTTTAGAATCAATGGGTGAATATACTGTTTCGGCGATATTAAGGCAGGATGCCTGCAAATACTACGGTGAATCTTTGGATTTCCTAGAAGAGCAAGAGGAGGTGGCTGGAGAGCAACCTAAAGCTTAAATGGCAGGTTGATTATACATTCATATTCGTCTATTGTTGGACGATCGATTCAACTTGTTGTAATTGTTCATGAACAAAACATCATATGAATCACTTGAAATGTCATAGACCAACCAAATGTTGCAGTATGCTTGCCTATGCACCTGGCTGATGTTTGACAGAGCATCTTATAGCTTTCCACATCAGTGATGCAATTGCTGTGCTGCCGTATGGATCACTGCTGCATTATCTGCACATGTCATGGTCATTCAACGGGAAGACAACTATCAGGTGACGCAAGCCAGAGCTTAGATGACGAGTTGGACTTCATTGGATACCTCATGGAATTTTATGGGGTAATTTTAGAGACAGTAGAATTGCAAAGCGGGCACAACTTTTCTGTGATATGATTGACATGTCATATTTCCAGTATTTCATTGTTAAAGTTGTCATCACTGTTATGCCATCCTCATTTTGACACATTAAATCTACATTTGATATTTTTTTTCGTTTTTGTTGTTCCATGTTGAAATCAGTTTTAAGTTTAACTGTTTAGTCTCTTGTTGGAGATTCAGAATTGTCTTAGAGGTGTGGCTAGAGCCTTATTGTTTGCTATTGAGATAATTCCTTTTGTTTAATGCCTCTGGTTTTTTGAAATATCTTATCTAATTGCCAGTGATTCATCATATGTATAGTTGAAGCGACTGCATCTGCTCTTCAGAGAGAAAAACTTATGAAAGACAGTTCTCATGACAACTGACCTCTCAAATTTCCCGACAAAACATATAAATTACATTTGCATGAAGGCGCAGCAACATTCATTTATTTACTCAAGTTTTCATTATCAAGGAGCATGCTGTACAGTCTCCTTGCAACTTATTTGACTGCTTACTTTTATGTTACATATTTCATGAAAAAAGTTGACACCAGAAAAATGACCATGCACTGAATGTATAATTTGTGGTTTGAGTGTTTAAGAATCTTAGTGTTTATAATTTGAGGTTTGGGAGATTGCCAACTACACAACAGGTATGTGTGGGGGAGGCAACATTCATAGTAGTAGATACTTCAACAATTGACAGTGTAACCCACTAAAGTAGTAATTCAACTTTCTAGATATAATAGATAATGTCTTACAGAGAGACAAAACGGGACTTGTTTGTATTTTACTGATCTTTTCTGTATTTCTTTCCCTACCTTTTTGACCAAGGAGTAACTTTATGTGGTAGTGTGAACACATAGCTATAGATATTCAATACTAACTGTTCCGCAGGGCATCAAAGTATGAGGCTGGTGGACACTGTAAGATCCTCTTACGCAGTTATGCTAGAACTGCTTTCCTTCAAATGTCTGACCAAATTGCCAATTCGCAGGTGCTACATTGTAAGATGTAAGTGTTCTTCCACTGCTAGTCGTAACTTCAAAAGAAAGAGGCTGTCCAGTAAGGTTGATGTTGGTTTGCCAATTCTGCCCCCAGTTTCTTGCCAAAGGTATCCACCCTGTTCTTGACCCCTTCACTTTCACTGCAATCAATTCACCATCTAGTCCCACATTGGTAATCAGCACTTGATAGAAGTGAGAGTTCCCACTCACTGTGAATCTCAACCCGCCTATTCTCTCACACTTCACCCTGCATATAACACAAACGGGTATTTGCATTTGACGCTGTTTAGAATGCACATAATTACTAATTAGTATTACCTTCTGTACTGAACTGGAATGATATCTGCTTCTTGTTCTGCAATTTCTGCAAATGCTTCCTCTGACATCTCAAAATGTTCTTTAGGGAAATTACACCAACCACCATAATCAGATGAAAGCCCATAATTTGGAGGGCAGAAATCGGTAGCAGTGAGAATGATTGAAGGGCTTCCCTGAAGACACCACAAGATATGGTTTACACATCTGATTTCAAAGCAAGCTCCGCATGCACTCCCTCTGTTGAACAATATGCTACTTAGTCCAGCACTAAACTCACCATATGTAACTACTTTGTGAATATCTCCATAGCCACAAGCTCCCTCTGTAAAACCAACACAATGAGAGCCAACTTCTGGCACAAGATCATAGGGTAACATAAACCATAACAACACAAATTAGACAACCCTAATTCTTGCTAAAGCTTAACTATTTAGAACTAGTATGAGAATTACCTATGGTGATGGAGTTGTATTTTTGTTCAGTGTAAGTTGCAGTAGCAGTCTTCCATTCCAGCTCATCAGCATCAGTGTCAAAGGCAGTGATATATGGTGTTTGCAAAATGATGAAGCAGAGAGCTACTACACCTTTGAGGGCATCCGCCATTGGAGACAATTTATGAGGGGCAAAGAGAAGGCTGGTTTGATTTTGAAGTTAAAGTTGGAACCTTTTTTCTGCTTTTCTGAAATGTGGTGGCTCCATGGGAAATTAAAACTAGCTAACGATGGAGAAATTCAAGTTACGGTTGTGGGGACAGGCAGCAAATCCGAGAATCAAGCGCAGTTTACTCTTGCACTTAATAAAGGTAATGCCTTTGTTTTCTTTCTTTCTTCTCTTTTGTTGATACAGAGACAAGAAAAAGGGGTTTAGTGGGAATTTGGGACACACGTAGCGGAAAGGGTTAGGAATTAGAAAGAAGAATCCAAAACTTTGTCCAATTAGGGTTTCAACTTTTGTTTCATAATGCACTTCTTT
>CAOJBI011091661.1:0-13720 GCA_948277035.1 Euphorbia corollata | reverse complement strand
CCACATGTCTTCCAGACCCACTTTTGGTGGGATCCGGCTAATCCTGCTCGACCAGGTCGCAGATTAAGGATTAAAGTCTCCCAGCGGATGGGGGGATCGAACCCGTGACCATCAGGTCACCCACAACTCTGCACTTCCAACACATAAAAGCTCAGGCTGTAACGTTTAAAATTCGGGTCACGAAAGTTGAAAAAAAATGATTTTTTAATTGCGCGAGTTCATCCCGTGAAAAGCAAGCGCCTAGTAAGACCTATCAACCACGCAAACCGTAACATGTGCCGATAGACTTACTATGATTTTTGACCTATTAATTTTGAAATAAAAGGGCGTGTTTTGACTTTTCACGAATATTCTTCACATTCTTAAAATTCCCCCTAATTATTCAAAAGTCAACTCCCATCCTACTTCTTCCCCTCTTTCATTTTCCTCTTAAATCATGAATATTCCTATACAATTTTTGATCAATGTTAAAAATAATTTGAATTCAACCTGGGAGTTGCTATGGTTATTTTGAGTAACCATTACTTTGTCTGTCATTATTGATTTTCAATTGGTCCTATGCTGACTAGAAGTAAAGTAATCTTTAGGGCATGTTTGGAAACAAATTCCACGAGAAAATGAAAAGAATTCAATTGAATTCATTTAAGGGAATTCGATTGAATTGATTTTTCAAACAAATTCTTTTGTTTGGAAACTTTATTTATATTAAAGAATTCAATTGATTGTTAATTAATATATTTAACATTTTTTTTAAAATAAGTTATACAAGTATTTTAACTCCTTAAAGTAAAAGCATATGAGATGATAAAATGGTAAAAATGATATTCAAATGTATAACTTGAATGAATTCTTTTGAAATCTTGTAAGTTTTTGCAAGATTTCTAACTTTTATATCCACAAGAATTCAAATCTTGCATGATTTGAATTCTCTCAATATTTTCTTGCTTCCAAACAAGAGAATTTAACAAAATGAATTCAATTGAATTGAATTCTTTCAAAATGGACCTTTTCAAACACACCCTAAATCCTTCAGTTCTGACTTCTAAGACTATTTTTTTAGCGTGAAATTAATTCCTAAACTGGCAAACCCAATATAATGCTAATTATATAGTCAAGACTCAAGAGCTCTTGTCTAGACTCTAAACATAAAATAGTTTCTACTATCTACTGTAAGTTGGCGTGATGCATGGGCTTTCGAAGTGTGTCCAAGTATGCTTTTTGATTGGGCTTTAAACTCCAATCAAAAAGCTTTTTGATTGGTGTACAAACTTACTTCTTACCGTTCGTTTTTTACACGTAGTTTTAAAATATTTTAATTTTCTTTTTATTATATTTCAAACATCATCAATTGTGAAATGTATTTTCGAAAATCATTTTAAGTGTTCGAAATCTATTAGATTTCTGTTAGAAATATATTTTGGTAAACTTTTATGAAAACTTAGAAAGTAGAATATACTTGATAGGATCCAGTTAGATTCCTTATAATTGGATGAGAAATTCCCTTTTATGCATTTTTTATTTATAACTCATTTGAGTTACTTAGTAACCTTTTACTAGGTTTTTGATAGTTTTCTAACATGTCGTGTTATTTAGACAAATGCTTTTGCATTTACCTTACATGTATTAGTGTCTGGTTAGAATTATGTTAGATTATAATGCTATGAGAAATCCCCTTTTGGTTTTGTTAGATATTTATTAACTTTTTACCATGTTTATAATAGATTTCTACCACATTTTGTTTTAGAGATAAATATTTTACATTTACCTTACATTGGAAACATGATATAAATATGGTAAAAAACATATATATATATATATATATATATATATATATATATATATATATATATATATATATATATTCTATCGGATTTCTAATAAATTGAACAATTTTTTATGATATAAGATTTCTAACAGCTTTATACCACGTTTCTAATAGATTAGTAGCAGATATGGGTGTGCAGATGGTTTGGTAACCGAATTACAGAACCAAACCGAATTATTAATTTATTTCGGTTATTTCAAAAATTCGGTTCGGTTTATAAAATGTTGATTATTTTGGTTTTTAACTCGATTCACTTTTTGCATATAAAAAACCAAAATAACAGAGCTGTGTCAAAATTTTCATAATACATAAATTTTTTTTAAATATCATACAAAATAATGCTCATATATAAACCATTATAATATCATACCCTGATTCCTCTTTTCCAGAGTCTACAGTCATTCTTTTATGGATCTCTACAAAGTTATTTGAACAATCGTAATACTTATGTTGGATACTAAGTGTTAGAATTTGAAATTTAAGTTAATTTAGTTTAAATTTTAGCTGACCCCACATAGTGTGAGATTAAGGCTTAGTTGATTGATATATTTTAAATTTCAATTCAATTTGGTTTTTAATCGAACTGAATAATTTATTTTGTTTTGATTAATTCGGTTTTGATTCTTATTCTATTTGGTTGGTTAATAATATTTTTCTTATTTGGTATTTGGTTAATTTAGTTCGATTCCGTTCAGCTTTTACCGAATGCATAATCCTAGCAGCAGATATCGAATAATTGAAAAATATATTATAATGAATAACGTTTGAAAGATAAAAAAAGAGACGAGTAAAATATTTTAAAGCTGTATGTAAAGAAAATGAACGATTTAAAAGATGAATGTAAAAGTAAACAAACTAGAAAAAGACATGATAATTTCGCATATTTAAGAGAATTGGTAGAAGGGTGATAATATAAATAAGTTTGGTAGAATGGACTAATACGTAATTTAATACATATTAAAACAAAATACTTTAGCAAAACAACTCTTTTTTGTAAATAACCGTCGTAAACCAAAACTTAGTATTCATTATGTTTTAAAATAAGTATAAACAAAAGAAAATTATTATAAACTATTTTTTTTCCTTTTCATTTTTCAATTTGATTATCAATGCACTGTTCCGAATATTTTAATTAATTTATATGGACTGATTTTTAATTTAAATTGATCGATTAAGCGGTTGGATAATATTAGTAGTAGCAAGTGCACAATGCTTTCAACCTTAACTTATTTAGTTAGGAAATGAAAATTCTACAATACATTTACATGCATTGTAATGTATGGTAATTTTATCTACTTCTTTTGTTTTAAGAAATAAAATAATGAAATAATAAGGTAGTGACTCGTTTGTTTTAATCTCAGCCTTCCATGTAAAGGTAGTTTTTTTTATCAGTTAACACAAAAGGTAGTTTCTATCTATTAGGCACACTTGACCTCTTCTTCATCTTCTCCTTCTTAGTTTCATTTTTTTTTTTATTAATTTATGCTTTCTTTCTAATTGTCATGTTCTTATCCACTTACAAAATTCTTCTTTGCCTTTGTCGCCAAAGCACACTGCATAATGGAGGAGCAGCTTTTAGTTGGAAATCCTTATCGGATACTTTATCAGTTGATAAGTTGACTATTGAGAATCTCTTTAAACAAATTTTAAATTTCGTTTAAAGAACTATGTATAAAATGAAAAATAAAAAATGCAGCAACTTTTACTTTTAGAAATTAGATTATAACTCAGTTTTCCGGAACTGATTTATACACCCAAATTCACCGATTTTGTCCATAATTCGAAGCCGCTCACGTTTTCATCATCAAAGTTGCATGGTTTGATTTCAAAGGGAAGATCCAACAGTGATCTTATTACATTCTTCACCTTATAAATTCTAGATGAAACTGATTGCTATGCTTTTTTACTGCCTTATAGAAAAAAAAAAGATGTATCAAAACAAAATGAAGAATCAAACAAATTGGAAATGGAGGAAAGTGGAGTGAAAAGGAATGTGAAAAGAAAATGGAATGTTATGTGGCAGATTTTGCCTTTGAGAAGTATGTTAAAAGTTGAAAGCTGAAAGATTATGTTAAAAATGAAATTATACTTCCACAACTTTCTACTCTCCACATCTCTACTTTTTTACTGGATGAAATGATGTAATAAAAATTAGTGGATGAAGTTAAAATACATTACCATACATCCAATTGTACCGTATAATCATCCGTTAGGAAAACATGGTTAAGACTATATATTACACTCCTTTTTAAGCTTCACTCCTATGAATAATTTTAGTGTATATAAGTGATCAATTCTTACAAATACTTAAACAATATAAGCTATCAAACTGTTTATTAAACTAAACCCACATGCATTAATGTACATATGATATCTTAATCTAATATTTTTCTCATTTCTTTATTCATCTTTCGCATCTCCTCAGCCCCCCATACTCATTCAAGCTTTATTGAACTTCATTTATGGCTAACTACTGCTCTACTTACTTGAAGTCACGTGTCATTTTTTTTATCAATGTAGGAAAATGAAATTCAAAAACCAAAATAATGTAGGCAAATGAAATTAGAAAACCATATTGATACATTAACCATTTTAAAATTTATTACAATATCTAATATGAGTGATGGGGATTGGTTTTGGGTTTGCCCCTTTTTCTGGACTTCTTAACAGGAAAATAACCAAAATGGTGAAAATACCATAAAGCCCCTTGAGCAGCATGTTCAGCAGCAGCAGTCTTCTTGGGTTTGGGCTCACCAAAACACTCCAAAACCGTCCCCCCATTTTCTCCTCCTCCGATGATCTCTACCGTAACCTTAAAGCTGAACCTGTTTAGATCTTCAAATTTCTCAATTTATGGCAACGAAATTAACCATTTTACTACAATTTTTAGGTAATCAGAATACTTACAATCGCGAGTGTGGAGGCCCTTCCTGTTTGCAGCATTCAAAACAAGGCGGTTTCCATTTATAGGCTGCACAAATTTTATGCAATTCTGATTTCGCCGACGCCCCTAAAAGCCATGCCGGCCAGAACATAATAGAATTAATCAGCAAAATTCCCAAAACTAAAGGAAGTAAAATGAAATCTCCTGTACGTACCAGAGGCATCAGGATTAGGAATTGGGAGATTGAGGTCGTGTTGAAGAGGCGTTTTACTTTTATCAGCTAACGAATCGGCAGCAGTGTTGGCCTCATATTCGGATTTTTTCACCGGTTCTGTGGCCGGATCGGAGAAGACGGTTGAGGTGGAGGGAGGATGATCTTCGAGATTAACGGGGGAGGATTTCGGCATTTATTTTACTTTAAGTTGAAAACCAACCACATACCCAATTTTCTATTGCACATAGAGAACACACCCAACCTACTCCATTTCTTTTCCCGTACATATATGGTCCCCAACAATTTGTTACCCTATACTCACATTTATAACATTTATTTTTTTTATAATATTTATAAGTATTTTTTGAGATATTCTTGTTCGGGATTTAATCACAATAAATGTTCCTCACCCCTCCTAATAAATTTATTTAGTAGGATTTGAACTCTGTTCTCCTCCAACTTGCTCAATCTACTTTGCCAACTGAGCTACAACTTGTTGATAACATTTGTTTTTAGTTCTTCAACACTAAACAATAATTTTTTAAGGGTAAACTTCAAAAAAGGACATATGATTTGAGTCTTTTTCAAAACTGGTCTTGTATTGGATTTTAAGTGTCCTAAATTGCCCCTTACCACGTTTGAGATACATAATAGTCAACACAAGACCCGTTTTGAAAATGATCCAAACCACATGTCCATTTTTTTAAGTTTACCCATTTTTTAATATTGGTCATTGAGTAATTCTACAATTTAAGGTTTATATTCACCAAGTAATAACCTGGTGGCTGATCGTGGGATCCAAGCTGATAAATCTGCAAGACGGAGAAATGGTTACATGAGGTACGTTCAGGGTGCCGATATAATTTTTTTGACGTTAAATTTAGGTGAATTTTGATAATACAAAATGAATAAAAGAATTAGTTATCTCAGTGTCTCACACTATTTTACACGACGATTGTTGATCATTTGATTTGGTGGGCTTTTGGTATACTTGGCTGTCTTGAGTTTGAGTATGAAGGTTTAAAAAAAAACAATTAAAAAAGTCCTCTAAAATTTATCTTTACATTTGTAAAATCGTAATTAAGCAGTCTTTTATACCAGCCCATTAAGTAACATTCATCCAATAGCATCATGTCACGGTAAAATCTATATATTAGATTACAGTTGGGGATAACCATATTAAATATCTCTTTCTTTATTTAAATAATAATTTTTATTCAAATTTCTATGGTAACCCATAAAGTTTAATTACATCTAAAATGCCTCCTTTCTAGGAAAAAAAAATCCATCGTTCTTACTTTTTTTAATGTCAGTACTATTTCCAGCCTAATAATTAGGCTCATAATTCTGATATTGTTTTTAAGTGAAAATAATAGAACTCCAACGTACTAATTATAACAAATTTTAAATATGACCAACAAGGTGTAGCTCAATTGATAACACCGATTAAATAAGTTAGAGGAGAATCAAGTTCGAATTGCACTAAATACATTTCTTGGAAGGGGTGAGGAGCCTTAACTGTTACTAAACCCGAACAAAAATATATCAAAAAAATACTTGTAAATATTAAAAAAAAACAAATTTCAAATATGTAGGCATTTCCGACATAATAAGATAATAACAAAACATAGTAATTTTCATAAACAAGTTTTAGTTTTTACACACTATCAAGATAAATACAAACATCACTTCAATCATTGGAATTTCTATGTTCTTCCCTTATAAGATTGTTAACACTGGAAATGCTTAGTTCTTCCCTGATACTCTCTAACCCAGGCTGCCAATGATCATCAGTATCCGTTAACGATTGAGATGTGGATTTTCTCCTGTTTTTGGATTCTTTGGTCTCAGAATTTGCTTTAGTCTTAAACATGGAAAAGAAACAATTTTCATCGTCTTTTGTCGCTGAATTCCAAGAGCAACTACAAAACTTATTACCTTCAATTTCATCCTTATCATGACGAGAAGATTCAAAGTTCCTTTCAGCGTATTGAAGAGGAGAGGTCCTGAGAAAGTGTCGCTGAAGCTTTCGGACAGTGCTTGTTGGTACAACATAGTACTTGTGTCCTAACATCAGCGTGGTGTCTGGTTCGACAATATTCCATGGCTGTTGAAAAACATCGGGGTAAGCAACCACACATTTCGGGTTCCTGTTCATGATTTCTGATGCCAAAAGCGTTCTGTCATGAAGCTCTTTGTGCCCTCCTGGATGAACTATCTTAACCACCATGTTTTTGGTGTTGTTTGAGCATAACCACCTTGATATCGCCATACTTGAAGCTGATTATCAATTATTAATTTGGTATTAAAAATTAAGGAGAAAAGCAGGCTCAAGTATATTCCGCCTTCTTGTTCCTTAATGGTCCTTAATGTTGTTGCTAATTTTTGACATACAGGCCTTGTTATATATTAGAAAGATTGGCTACTGCACAGCTGTGACTGTGAATGACGTTGCGTAGTATTGGCAGTATTCAAATGTTGGACTAGTTTCGAATATATTCCGCTTGTATGGTATATCTCTACATTGTTTTTGTTTTGGATCTAAAACTTGTGTTCATTCAAGTCAAAATTCGGCTGATAACTTCAAGAGAAGCAGTTTGGATCGTTGCCAGCATAGCGCTACTCGACAGTCATGAACAGCAATCAGAAATCTAACAACATCCTTCAACTTCGGAAAGAAACTTTTTGTTATTACTCTCAACCATCTATAGCTACCCCGTAATTTGTCTTAGATATACAACACGCAGATTGTATATGTATACCAAAATACCAAAAATGCAAGGAAATAAGACAAATTTCAGTCCCTTTCTGGTTTTAATGCTACTTTGTAGGTGTTTTGTTGCTTTGTGAAAAGCCAATCTAGCTAATGCTTCTTCTTGTATCTAATGGTTTTTTATTCAATGGGCAACCATCAAATGGATAACTTGACAGTATAAGGACAATGTGGCCTATCATTCTGACTGATTATACTAGAGTTTCTAACTCAATTACATTTCGTTTTCCCTTTTAACCAAGATTTATGTCCGCTAGCTCATATTCTCCTTCACAGTCCATTCCTATAATGGTCTTAAAGATGTAACTCAACAGATTTTCCTCACCCTGTAATAGTTGTTCGAAAAATTCATCATTCATAAAGGCTAAGAAGTTGATGTGACAGCATATGAACATATCGTGTTGAATTCGAATAATTTACATCTGTAATGATAATAAACAAAAATTCCGAGCATTGTAAACTCCAACTAAAAATAGTATTAAGAGATGGAGATGACAGAATGAACGAACCTAAATATATCTATGCTGTTAATCAATGGGGTGCAGGCTCAGTCATTCTCAATGAACCCCCAAGTTCAAGAGGTACAAGAGGGATTAGCGAATGCAAGACATCGGTTATCAATGGCCTATAACTCGGTTCTTGTTGTATGCATAGCACAGCAACTGCAGCCACCTGCAACATTAAGGTAATTTCAGTTTATGTTTATCAACCACCACCGATATAATAAAACTTGTCTTATGCTTACAATGTGTGTACCTGATACAAGTGCTTCAAATCCATTGTGTTCCTCAGAACAGGGTCCACGATGTTCGGAAGCTTTGCCCTGTCGGTAAGTTGGGGCAATGCCTACACGATGAATAGTAATATTATAATCTTCAAAGGAATCTCCTTTTATGGAGAAAACGAATAATTTAGTTAAACATAACAGATACCCATGTTACTATAGACTCCGATTTGTCTTGTGAGATCTTTTCCACTGGCCTTCTACCCAAGAGAAGCTCAAGCAGAACAACTCCAAAAGCATAGACATCACTTTTGTCGGTTAGTTTACCTGAAAGAAGAAAAGGAATTGTATTTTGCAGATGAATCTCCAAATAATAGTTTGATTTTAAATACCATGAGCATACCTTCCAAAAGGTACTCCGGGGCAACATAGCCCAAAGTACCTGAAAGCTTTATGTTTTTGTTTTCAATTCCAGAAGTTACAGCTAATCCGAAGTCTGAAAGCTGCAAGAGAATATTCTAGTTAGAATCTTAAACAGCGTGGGCAGTAGGCACGCCACATAAAGCAAGGTTTTTTTTACCTTGGCATTGAAGTCTGAATCGAGAAGAATGTTCGATGACTTTATGTCTCTATGCACAACAGGAGGATTGCAGTGCTCATGAAGATATTCTAGTCCTCTGGTCATTACAAAACGTATTGATCGCCTCAAAAAAAAAAACAACATAACACATAGTATACTATAAACAAAGATAAAGCACTGCACTTACCTCGCAACATCGACAGCAATTTTCATCCGAAGATTCCAGGACAATGCTGACCCATGTGTCGGTCCTAAAAGTCCAAACCAATTACACAAGCAACATTAGCTGAATGATCAGTAAATTTGCATCTTCCAATTGTTAAAATACTTTCTAAAGAAGTCTTACCATGCAACTGACTCTCTAATGACCCGTTTTGCATCATTTCGTACACAAGAAACTTCGCTTCGTCATCAACACAGTAGCCTAAAAGCGAAATTATGTTCTGATGACGAATTTTCATCAACCATTTCTTCTCATTCTGCACTTAAAATAGAACATAAGTGATTTTTCCCCAAGCAAATAGAAAATAAAACCAATCTCAGCTCTAAACTACCTCAAATTCCCTTTCAACATCCTGCCCATTCTCCAATTTCTTTACAGCAGCAAGGAGTTTATCATCAAAATGAGCTTTGTAGACAAGTCCATGACCACCTTCACCCAACAGATTCTTTTCGTGGAAATTGTTTGTTGCTGCTTCTAGCAACTGATATTCCATTGCGGCAATTGGACCTTTTGTATTCACTGTCCTTGAGGAATCAAGTTTCTTTGAAACTAGACTGAGTGAATGCTCTTTCCCAGCTGCTTCGTATTTGCACAAAGGGATAAGGTTTTGAAAATGAATTTAATGTGAATATGATTTGTAGGAAAATTACATACCGAATTGCTCGTTTTTGTCATTGGACTTCTTTGAGTTTTTGATTCTGTGAAGGCAGAAACATGAGAAGAACAACAAGATTGTAACAAGGAGAGTTGAAGCTACAATTAGTGCTATCAGAATTCTCTTGTTCAAATCTTCATGGTGGACTACTTTAATTACAGGAGCAACCGACAATCCTATAAAACCACAACAGAATACAAAATCTCATTTCTCAAACAAATCAATGATTTTAAACATACAAGTTCTCGCATCCTCCTAACATAATCTCACTTCTAGTAGCCCCTAAAGTTGAGACCTTTGGTGCATATGCAATACAAATTTAGGAAATTTTCTCTCATTCATTTTGACAAACCCACAAATCTGGAACTGGATAGACTAAAAGGGAAATGCTGCATATCTTCAAACAAGGTGAAAAATCCATACTAAATAAAAGAACTGCAACCAAGCAAGCTATTTTCCCAGAATAATAAAGAGAAGTTAAAGAAGCACTACAAACCTGGAGATTGAGCTTCCATTTTAAGAGAGAAGTAAGAAATGGGTTGTTTAAGTGTTGACTCAGGTCTGGCATCAAGTGGGAAAAACAAATATGTAGCAGAAAACAATGCCCACATGGGAAGGAAAAACCCAACAAGATTCATGTCTTGTTTCCCCCTCAAATAAGAAAACAAATATGTTTTGTAATGGAGTTTCAAAATGGGTTTTAATTTTGAACTTTGATCGCAAAGAAGGAAGGGACAAAATACTTTATTTACAGTACAGACAACCCCAAAAAGCACTTTATTTAAACTTGAAACTGTGTTTTTTTTCTTTATCCAGTCAAGTTATGAGTGTTCTGGAAAGTGGGGCCAACTGGACTTCAAATCATGTGGCAGTTATTCAATTTTCAATTCTTTGATGCTCTTGTGTTAATCAGTATTTATGAGCTGTGTTTTGATAGGAAATAGTAGTTAATACACCTTATTGTTTCACCTGTGACACGAATCACCATTTTCATGTGAATTTTGTAGCTTAACCAAGAGGGATTCTGGAAATAAGATGCATGATCAAACTCACACCAAATGCGTATTAACACAACGCCTACGGGCAACAAATAAGATGCAGCTGTGGTGAATCTGTTGTTTAATATATGCAAAGCATTTTCAGAGGGGCTAATGATGAAATCAGATTAAGAACAAGAGAGAGGAGAGCAATATTAGAAATTCATGTTTAATAAAACACACTGGGAAGTTTTATTGATTTTTCGATGATTGATACAATGAGAGGAGATCTCATTTTATAACAGAAGGAGAAGCTTTCCCAACACAACAAACAAACATATCTTACAACATAAGTTTTTTTTGAGTCACTTAATTAAATTACAATATTAAAACCTATAAAAATATTATTTAAATTTAAAGAAAAGCAAGTTGGATAGCTCTAATTTCTAAACCCAAATAGCATTCAATAAAAGCGGAACGGAAAATAAATATTAAATTGTTCAACTACTCAATTTGTCATTTCAGCTTTATTCTCAAGTCCATTATATTTAACTAATACAAATCAAAAGTTTATCAACCCTTTTAAATTTGATACATATGTAAATGAGACATATTTGTCATCACCCATGTGACTTGTATTATTTATATATTTCCTTTTCCCAAATGTTGTACAATTTCAAGCCCAACTATATCTTTTTAAGTTTTTTTTGTATGCATTCAGATTTTTTTAGGATGATAGCTACGGAATTCAGTCAAGTTTCTCACCTTCATTTACAACTATTGACACTTGAGATAGTTAAATGTCTCATTATCTCAATCCAAAATTTATTTTAAGAGGCATGGCCTCGGACTTCTACAATGGTAATCATACCAAATAAAATAAATTAAAGGCTTAATGCATATATGATAATTGAACTTGTCCAAAATAGTCACATGTTATTCTAAATTTTTAAATGTGTCGGATACTTCCCGAAACTTGTTTAAAATGAATCAGTTTGTTTCCTCACCGTCACATGTCAGTTTATGATTGGTTTGACTTTTCATATATATTCTGATTTTTCTCTCTCCAACCAAAAGTTGACATGTGCCATTAAATAACAAAATGGTAACATATTAAACAAATTTAGAGGATATCTGACACATTTGAAAGTTTAGAATGACAACTAATCATATTGGACAAGTTCATAAGCTTAATTACATGCTGAATTTGACATGTTATGGGCCAGAAATGAGAAGGGAACGATATACATCACTTACTTGTGAACTTTGACAGTTTGGTATTTATAAGATGAAAGAGCTTTGGTACTATGAGATGCTACGTCATTGTGTTGGCACTTTTGGCCCATGAAAACCAGCCCAAAGCTCTCCTATCAAGACTACAACCAACATCTATTTGGTATAGATACGGTGCTTGCGTGCCTTTTTTTTTCTTTTTTCTAGAAAGGTGCAAGTCTAAATTCCAACGTTAACTTCTGATCAGTAAAAAAAAATTCCAATGCAACCGTAAGTTTGTAAAATTCAAAGCAAGCCTTAATTAGTAAAACAATGTGTCAAACTGTCAATGTAAAGAGATGTAATCTTGAACTTCAAACCTTGCAAACATTAGTCTAAAATAAAAATGAATGTGCTCCAATCAAAGCAAAGCAAAGTATTCGTTAAAAAGACGAACAAGATATAATTCAGTTGGCAACGCAGGTTGAACAAGTTAAAGGAGAATAAAGTTCGAATCCTATTAAATACATTTGCTGAGGAGGATGATGAGTCTTAACTGTGACTAATAATACATTTGTAATTATTAAAATAAAATGTGGTAGAGAAAATTCTAAATATCGTATTATATTGTACGAATAAATAAATAATTCAAATACTAATTGACAAGTTTTTTTTAGTCACAAACTTCTTGACGATACGTGAGATAAAATAAAGGGTAAATTTCAAAAAAAGGGACATGTGGTTTGGGTCCTTTTCAAAACAGGTTTTGTATTGGATTTTAAGTATCCCAAATTGCCCCTTGTCACGTTTGAGATCCATAATAGTCAACACAAGACCCGTTTTGAAAATGATCCAAACCACATGTCCCTTTTTTTAAGTTTACCCTAAAATAAAAGTCTAAGTAGCAATATCTATGAATGGAAGTTTAAATTCAGAATGAATTGAGCTATTTGTGAACAGTTGATTCGACTCGATTAAAGTTCATTTGAACTCTGTTCGTTAATAAACGAGTTTGATCGTTAACAAAAATTTACGTCCATTGTAATAACTGAACAAAGTTCGAATAATGTGGTACTCGGCTCGAAAGCTCGTGAACCTGCTCGATAATCAGTTACTGAAATACTCGTGAATAATCTCGTTAAAAGACTCGTGAACATTTTCAGAAATACGAATATTAAGTTTAAAATACATAACAATGTTATTCACGTAGTTAAAGCATAATTTGAAGTTCGAAACTCAGTTATAACTTGTTGAAAATTTAATTAATATGTTTGGCTAAAGCTAAGTTAAGTTTGATCGAACAAAGTTTGGTTAACTTTGATTTAAGATTTGGTCGAACTCGGGCTCGGGTTGACCAAACTCGAATTTGGATCGGATTCGGTTTGATCAAAGATCGAACTCAATTCGAGTTCGTTAAAAATTTAACAAACGAAACTTGAACAACCAATATTCAGGTTTGATTGGACCTGTTTAAAGCCCGGACTGCATGCATGTAGATGATAATGAATGGGCTGTCTTCTTCATGAATGGCAACAGACAAATGCAGTATTTGATTATTTTGTTAAAAGTTTATAGTTTCGAGTTGGAATTGAACGAATATAAAAATAAGCAATGAATGTAGCTAGGATGAATGGAAAACAAAGGAAAGTGTAG
>CAOJBI011089823.1:0-15808 GCA_948277035.1 Euphorbia corollata | reverse complement strand
TGCATGTACTTTGTTTTTCATTTCTACTTGACTTGAAACATTAACGTTCTAACGTGTTTCTCCATACTTCAGTTTCTTGTTAATTTCTTCTTTTGTTTCATCAATCAAAACAATATCATCCGCAAACAACATACACCATGGAACATCCTCTTGTATCTTGCTGGTTAATTCATCCATAACTACAGCAAACAGAAAATGGCTTAAAGCAGGGCTTTGATGTAATTCTATCGTTATGGAGAACTCCTTTATCGCTCATCTTCTGGTTTGTAAGCTTGTTACTACCCTTGATACACATCCTTTATTAAGTTGATATACTTGATATGTATGCCTTTTCGTTCTAGTGCCCACCAAAGGACTTTTCTCGGCACTTTATCATATGCTTTCTCCAGGTCGATGAACACCATATGAAGGTTTTTCTTTCTCTCCCTCAGTCAATCAACTAAGCCATTATCCCATACAAGTGCTTTCAGCTATATGGATCTTCTGACGCCATGTATTTCTATTAGACGCAAAATGTTCATTAATAATCAATAAGCGCATATCCTTAGAAATAAATAGTTTCTCTTCACGTAATCTTAGGTCTACTTCTCCCTCAACCCTTACCTTCTATTCTTATGCTCTTACACTTCCTAACCAGGGCATTTATTGGTTGTCGTAGCGTATGGCTATACCACCTTAGTCGTCCTTATCTCAGTTTTTCTTCAATATGTGCCATATCAGTCTTTCGGCGAATGCACTCATTCCTAATCTGATCCATTCTCGTATGGTTCATTCACCTAAGCATTCTCATTTCGGCCACACTCATTCTCTGAATATGTTGTGCTTTAGTCGCCAAACCTTCGCTCCCGTATATAATGGCTGGTCTAACAAAATTTTCCTTGTACTTTCAGAGGTATCTTTTTATCACATAAGATTCTTGTGCCACTTCTTCACTTCAACCATCCATCATTGATTCTATGGGTTACATCATTATCATCAATCTTCCCATCCTCTTGAAAAATTGTCCTAAATACTTAAAACGTTTACACCTTGGTATCACCTAATTTTATTTCTCCAACATCTCCTTTGTCTATGCTAAACTTATAATGCATATGCTCCGTTTTACTGGCTAATACATTTCTCCACACTAACTTCTTGTTCACCCTTTCCCTTGTTTCATCCACCAATTCAATGTCATCCGTAAACAACATACACCAGGGAATGTCATCTTATATCTTGATCGTTAATTCATCCATAATTAAGCAAATAAAAGCGGGTTTAAAGCAGAACTTTGATGTAATCCTTTCTCTCCCTGTATGCTTTCACCAAATTTTTTAAAAGAAAGATAGCTTTCATCATTAGTCTACCAAACATGAAACCAAATTCGTTTTCAAAAACCTTAGTAATCTTCCGAAGACGGTGTTCAATCACACTTTCCCAAAGTTTTATCGTATGACTGATCTTTTAATACCTCGATACTTAGTGTAGTATTGTATATCTCTTTTGTTCTTAAATATAGGTATTAGCGTACTACTCCACTCATCCGCATTTTCCTTTCCTTATAGATAGAGTTGAATAGTTTGGTTAGCCAAGCTATTCCCTCGTTTCTGAGGCACTTCCATGCCTCGATAGGGATGTTATCTGGCCAACATGCTTTCCCCACCTTCATCTTCTTTAAAGCTTCCTTAACTTAATCCTGCATAATTCTTCACGTGTAAATGAGATTACTAGCTTCCAACTCTATAATGTTATCTTCATTTCCGTCAATTGTATAAGCGATGAAAGTAATTTCTCCACCTCTTTTTAATCTCCTCATCCATTAGGATTCTTTGTGTTTCATCTTTAATGTACTTAAACTCCATTCAAATCCTTTGTCTTCCGATCTTTTAATTGGGTTAGCTTGTATCTCTCTCCTCGTGTTCGTAACTTTTGGTACAAACCTTCAAAATATTTTCCTCGTTCCTCATTGATAGCTTTTTTAGCATCTTTCTTTGCCTTCTTGTATTTCTCAAAACCCTTACCATTATTTGCTTTCGACCACCATGCTTCTTGGGGACAATGATCTTGTCCTTGGGAGTTCCCTAATACCTCACTAGCTATTTTTCTTATTCGTTCTCCTGTACCTCTCCATAATGAGTTCACGTCTACACTTATATCTCCAAATCTTACATCCCAAAAATATTTTTTTTTCAACTCTAACAACCAGCTTCCTTTGAAAGCCTACCATCTAATCCTAGGTTGCTTATATTCCTTTTTCTTTCTCCCTATATCCATTTTCTTGACATCCAAGACCAATAACCTATGTTGAGATGTTAACTCTTACCCTGATATTACCTTATAGTCTTTGCACATAGCCTTATTTCTATTTCTAACAAGTATAAAATCGATTTAACTTTGATTGCCCCCGCTTTTATAGGTAATCAAGTGCGAATCTCTCTTTTTGAACCAAGTGTTAGTTATAACTAGGTCATGGGCTAGTGCAAAATCTAAAATTGCATTGCCTTCCTTGTACTTGGTGCCATACCCTAGACCTTAATGTGCTCGCTCGTAGCCATCACTGTTATTACCCACGTGTCCGTTTATGTCACTATCAATAACAAGCTCGTGGTCATTTTGTACCTCTTGAGTCACTCTATCCATATCTTCCCAAAACATGTCCTTTATATCTAGTCCAATTTGGGGCATAGGTGCTAATCACTCTAAAAGTAGCTCTTCCTGGTATTATCTTTAACATAATCATCTTATCTCCATATCTCTTTACCTCCACCACTCTATCCTTTATATTTGGTGCCACCATTATTTCAACTTCGTTCATACCCTTATCCACTTCACTTCACTATGCAGTAACTTTTAAACAGTGTTGTCAATTTCTCTCGCTTGATCTCCTCTCCATCTAGTTTCTTGTAAGCAAACTATTTCTACATTTCTTCTCTTCATGGTAGTTACCTACTTCATAGTCTTTCCTTTAACCCGATATCCAACTACCGACCCTAATCTTCTCTAGATGGACTAGCTTCTTTACCCACACTCGTCTAGAAAGATGCGAGGACCCTTTCCTAACTAACACCACATTCGGGTGCTGATGTGGAGGGACTAACTTCTCTTACCCACATCCGTCCATGATGTGGGAACCCTTGCTCATACTCCATCTTACCTTTGCGGCGATAAGATGGAACACCTTGCCCTTGAGATACTACACTCGGGTGTCGATGTAATGCGTGCCTATGTGGACACGTCCTAACATTATATTGTAATTGTCATAGATCCATATAATAAGTGGCGTTGCTTTGCAGGTGGCTTCACACACTAGCTGTCAACCTACCGCGCGACCTTCCTTTATCTGGGCTTGGGACCGGCATTGCGCAAGTGTGCAAAGGCGGAGTTATCGTGATTTCTAGATGTAATTTTAAAATGCCAAGAACAATAAAATGTTTATTTGATTTTGAGTTGTATATTTTTCAAAATAAATTAATAACAAAAGATCAATTAATTCACTAGATTAGCTATTTCATCATTAAAATATTATTAAATTAATGACTTGATTTTAGATTTGATCTTCTATTTGTGGATAAGATCTCATTGATATGAGATATCTTGACACCATAGGCCCGCCTTGGGAGCTCGAGGCACAAGGGCCAGTGGCTTGCAGATGGCCAGGCGAGGCAAGGTCCATCAGTCATGCGCCTTTTGAGCCTCGGTGTAAATTTTTTTTTTTTTTAAATGTTTTTAGCATTGTTTTACATGACATTGACCATTATAATATATTAGTAAAGAAAGAAAGAAAAGTAAGACTAAAGATGCAATATCTATTTCATTTTAGGTTGGTTATTGGTAGTAATTTATAGTCGACTGGAGTTCCTTTGTAAGCGCCTTGCTCCCTGGCCCTCTAGCGCCTTGATCCCGTAACTATTCTCGACACATCATATTGGGAAGAGTGGTTAGAAGATATGCTAGAGAATATTTTTTTTTAATGGAGTGTCTATTTCTGCTTATGTGTTATGAAAGATTATAAAATAGAACATTAACGGAGATGCTCTTTTAATTCATACAGCAAGTGAATTCTAATTTTTATTATTTAAAGTTCAATTTAATTATATAAAAATCACACATAAACGTTATTAGACCTTTTTAGTGATGCTGAAATTAAACTCTATCAAAGAGTTATTATTTATAATCTTGGTGAAGAAGCTTGAACCCTGATTAATCATTCATATTTCTCATTCAGTTTTACGAATATTCTCGTGTAAAAAAACAAAAACAGGACAATTAGGACTCCAACTGTGCCAGATGATGGTCATTCTTGGAAAAGATATGATCAGAAAGAAATTCCGAATGCTACATATCTAAGGTATATATTTATACTTCAATTACTGATTAAGTTGTATTTTTATGTCATCTTTTGGTAAGACAACGTGTGCAATAGTTAAAGTTACTTATC
Source organism: Euphorbia corollata (assembly GCA_948277035.1). Lineage (NCBI taxonomy): Eukaryota > Viridiplantae > Streptophyta > Magnoliopsida > Malpighiales > Euphorbiaceae > Euphorbia > Euphorbia corollata. The sequence continues at coordinate 11,391 of CAOJBI011089823.1, read as the reverse complement.
TCCTGTTTGTGGCTTATTTCAGGAATTGTTTTAGGTGTTTTCATAAGTATACTCAAGGATGCCAAGCGAGCAGATGGGTTCAAAGAATTGAAAGTGATCCTGTTTTGTACAAAGTAACATACATTGGCAGGCATACATGCAAGCCTCTACCTCACAGGTTAGTGAATGTTAAATTCATCAAATATGAATCTTTAACTGGCCTAAGAATTATTTTTTCATGGTTTTTCGAATGTCATGTAAGTGATATGTAAACGTTTTCTGATTTACAAATGATGCAAATTCATAAACAAATGAAACAAGTCATGGGGACTACTTCAGTGTATGTATGTATGTATGTTGTTTGTGTGTGTGTGTGTGTGTGATATTGCATTTTTTTATGCATCTATATAACATTTTTATATTCATATTTTTAGGGAAGGAACGGAGTGGCTTATTTTGAGCATGACCTTTATTTTTGAATGTCTATCATTAATCTTTGAGAATCTATACTATCCCCTACTTGGAATGGTGATGGGCAATGTTGGATTCATTATTTGCGTAGTTGAATTCTATTATAGAGCTCGGACTGAACAAGTGGCTCTGTGGTGGAGAGGGAAGTTGCCATTGTTATATAGCCGCTATCCAATTTACAAGCCATTCGGGAGCATGCTTCAGTGGTTTGGGTTAGTTGCTACCTGCAGGGTTGCAATGCCTCAGCTTTTGCATTATGCTCATAAGCACGAGGGAAATATCATTAAGATTCTCATCATTATGGTTGTGCTTTGCATCTGTTTGGCTTTTAATAAAATCGTAAAATTAAGGACTCTCCACACTTAAGGAGTTCTTCGAAAATATTGCTTCCTTAGATAACAAATATAGCCAGTGAGGTAGAGAGCGTTTTGGGAATAAACAGCCAATTAGTGTTCCATCACATTGGTGTTCTGTACACTGGTTTTGGAGGCCATGTGGTCCTATGTATCAACATTTGTTGTTTGATGTAATGCTGTAATAGAATTTCAATGAAAAAGGAAGGATTCTTCTCAGTTTTGCGGGTTTAAATTAGGGAAAGAGAGTTAGCTCCTTGATTGTGTTTATTGATATGATATAATCAAATTAAAATTGTGTTGTGATTCTCTCTTTATTTGCCTTGCTCTTTCCTTTTTATTTCACTTGAAATTGGTGGTAGTTGTATGCAAGATGTGTGCTGCCTTTGTCTTTACATTTAAAATGTTGTAATTTGTCCCCTCGCTTCTAACAAGAATTGTACAAATGAAAGGTTTATGTAATCATGTGACATACTAAATGTACTGTTTTTAGAAATGCATCTTGGTGAACGGAGCATTGCACGCAATCTGAGGAAGGGCTCTTCCCGAGGGGTGAAATTGTGTGGATTACTTTGAAGTTCATATTAGTGATATTGAAATTAAATACTGCATATTAGAAAATTAATTTGTTGAATTAAACTATTAAAGTGGTAAGTATAAAAGCTGTAACCATTCTTGATTGGGCAAATTGAGCTAATCTTTTGATTATGAAAGGTTGTCAGGCTGGGGTCCAAAAGAGAAATTCTATGCTTCTATTACGCATGTTCTAGTGTCTCTGTGGCCAGTTTGATATCCGAACAATGGTAGACAGGTTGGCTGGGAGTTATGTCGAAATGCTTAGTTTACATGGTTGAGCAGGCCTAAGCTTAAGGACTTACCTAACTGCTTCACCACGTGTTGCTGAAATAATGCTTTGTAGAGCATCCGTCACGTATTAAATATTTCGTTTAGCGTACATGCGGACTTAGTTCGATATCACAAAGTACTTATTTAGAATAGAATTTAGTACGCCTTTTTGAATGATGTTTAGCTACCAATTAAAATGAAAGTAGTAAGAGAATAATGTGTCAAAGAAGTGTGTATTATTATACAACAAGCTTTACAAGAAATCCTTTGTATGTTATGCTACTTTTGAGCATTGATTGTACGTTTACAAAATGAGGGAAGTTTGGTATTTATAGGCATGCCACTCCTTAACTAATGGCTTAGATCTATTTTCTAGAATGTTACATGATCCAATGATTAATACATGTTCTAGACTTATCTTACATTAAAATATGGAAAATATCTTGCTTACGGTGGTTTGGAAGCTTGGAGATGCATTTTAGATCAATTCTGCCCGTTTGTGGAAGTCACAGCTGCTTTGGCGACGCTTTGGAAGTTTTTGGAAACACTTTGGGCTGCAACAGCATCTTGGCCTGAGCTGCTAGCAGGCCTGTTTTTCCTCCAAGTCTAAGTTTGTGCTGAGCTGCTAGCAGGCCTATTTTTCCTCCAAGTCTCAGTTTGTCTCTCATATCCCTTCACATTTTCTCGCACTATCTTTTGCTCATACCTTGTTAAACATCTTATGAACCTTGCCACGTAATTTCACCTAAATCCGAGTCCGTGGTTGGCAGATTTGCTTTCCCTAAGTGCGAGTGTTCTCCTTGACACGTCGCATTGCTTCGATGCATTCTCACGACTCCTTCCAATGCCTTGTTGCCCGGTTTCACCATCTTGACATGTCTTTACATGTCTCGCACATGTATCGTAATGTTTTATCAAGTAAGAGTAGCGAACCGTGACAAACTGCTCCCTGATAAGGTAAGCAGGGTTTTGAGACCTCTTAGCCAATGTATATGTGCATTTTATAAGTGTGATGCTGTTGTTATCATGTTGCGTACTGTTCCTAAAAATGCACCACACAATCAGGAGAAAGGTTGTGTTTCAAGGGATGGATTGTATACATTCATGTAACGTATATACGAAATTAAATAATACAAATAAGAAAATAATTTGTGTTAATTAAGGCCCTGTTTATTTATAGGAAAATATTTTGCAAGAAAATATTTTCTAGATTTTCCAGCGTTTGTTTGTTATGGAAATTAAGTCAACGAAAAATATTTTACAAATCAAATGAAAATGTAATGTAAATAATAAAGGAAAATGTTTTCCCAAAAAAAAGATGGGAAAACATTTTCCCTTACATCCTCTAATATTACCACCACCACCACTTCCCTTTTTTCGTTAACACCATCACTACCACCATCAACTCCACACTGTCATTACCACAACCATCTCCATACTGTCACCACCACCACCACCACATTCATCCCATCACCACCTCCTCCACCGCTATTACCTCCATCTCGTCACTACCACCATCACTTCTTCCACCCCTCTATTACTATCACCACCTCCTTCACCCCGTCATCACCACCACCACCATTACCACCTCTACCATGCTACCACCACAACTATTTCCACTCCACTCTCGCTACCACCACTTCCCCCACCTTGGTTTTGCTACCACCTCCTCCACCCCGCCACCACCACCACTTACTTCATCCACCACCTCACCGTCATCATCACCATCACTTTCTCCACTACTACATCCACTTCCTTCATCCTTAGTTTATTCCATTATCACAACTTTCTCCACCCAAATAAAATCGCTACCGCTTTCTCCATCCGCCGTTGTCACCACTATTACCACAAGTTTCTCCATTTCACTACCACCACCATCATCGTATATTTTATATTTTGCATATTTTACAATATGTATATTGTATATTAAATTTGTGATCGTAAAATATTTGTCTGATATGTAAATAAACAGTAAAAAATATTTTACAGTGATGTAGCCAAACGCCAGAAAATATTCTATTTTCCTGCACAATATTTTTCCTCACAAAATATTTTTCCTTACACGTTATTTTCCTTCAAACAAACGAGGTTTAAAGTAGATGGGCTTTTCCATATAATTTAATTAATAATTAGAGTTCCTAACATAGAGCTGAAGAATAAGAAGAATAAGATACGACGTCGTTTCTCAGGATTCAGGATCCAGGATCCTTGCAAATACAGATTTTGGCAACTATCTGCCATTATCGGCCGAGTAAACAAAGAGGAAGAGTAAGAAGAAGAGAAGCAATCTGAAATAGAAATGGCAGGTCGCCTTACGATTAAGCCGATCTCAGAGGTCAAGGAAGGCTGCGGCATATTCAGCACAATCAGAAGCGGTTTGTTTCTTCTTTTCTTCTCCCTTGAATTGTTATGTGTATTACTAGATATCTACATCTCCAAGCTTGATTTCATCGGTATGATCACTGAATTTGGGAAAGAAGCTGCCATTATCGGTGAATTGTTGTTTGAATCCACGACTCTCTCTGCACTTGTGTGTTCTGAATATTATTAATTGCCATTTCTATGATCTTAATTTGGATTACGGTGTTGTTAAATCCCGCCCGGATTTTCGGTGTTGTTAAATCCCACCCGGATTTTCTTGGAACCGCCCTTCCAAATGATGAATTTGCCCTCTTACATATATAACTCATTTTCTTCCGCTTTTTTCATTTTTTATACATGGGCTTTTTGCCACCCAACAACCATACCATTGGCCAGGCATTTTGCAATTAAGCCTGCTCCGATGGCCCAGCGTTTTGCCATAATGCCAGCGCCCGGTGGCCAGGCGTTTTGTTATTACTAGGTTTGCTTTATGTATTTAGACTGAGAGGAGCGATGCCAGATTGTTAATTACAATTATATGTTTTAGCTACATTAATAAGTTTGTGAATTAGGTAGCTCATTAGCTTTCTACAGTAATCAATTCTTTGACATATAGAGGCAACAAGCTAGTGGTATTGTATTCCGCTCTTTCATTAGATGCAATGTTTGGATAATGGTGGTTTTAAAATAATCTTAGTCATTATTTACTGTTCCAAATTGAACTAATCTACTGATTATGAGCGTTGGGGTAGAAAAAAATGAAATCAAATGCCTTGATTATGCATGGTTTTTGAATTTGGACTGTTTTTGTTCCCATAGAAGGCTAAAGTTGAGGAGATTCAGGTTGCGTTTCTCATTGCTGGTGCTTTTTAACTTGTTGTTTACAAGTTATTTTGACCAAAACTCCACTCGACTAGGCTTGTTTATAGCCCTACTTATGAGGAGAATATAAGTTGTAGTAACTGTTGCATTTTTTTGTGTATAAAATTAATTGAGAAGGTATTTGTGCTCATAGTAGTCAAGAGCGCGAGGCACACTCAAGGCTCAAGTCTGAGCCTTGAGCCTAGGCGCGTCTGAGGCAAAATTCAAGGCGCAAGATCAAGCCTTGGCGCACTCAAGGCACAAGATTGCGTCTTGGACCCTACACACGCCTTTAACTGCTATGTTTGTGCTTAATATGGTTAGTAGGTTAATAAACAAGTTTGTAACTTTAAAGTAACGTAAACAATTATGAACACTTTTTTTTAATAGTTAGTTTGACGAGCTAATAAGTGAATAGCTGGTCTGTGGTATGTGAACAGCATGTTGCTTTACCGCTAAGAAGCTTGGAACTGCCTTTGGAGCTGTGACATTTCGGTTAGTTGTTGGCCAAGTGAACAAAGAGGAAAAAAAGGAGAAGCAAACTGAACTAGAAATGATGGGTCGGCTCACTGATGAGCAGATCTACATGTACAAGGAAGCCTTCAGCTCATTCGACAAGGGTGGAGATGGTTTGTTTCATCTTTTCTTTCCCTTTTATCTCCAAGCATAATTTCATCATTATAATTATTGAATTTGTGAAATAAATTGCTAATAATGTTAATTTTTTTGGATCCATTACTCTGTTTTCTAGTGTTAGTTTTGAAGATAATGAATTGCCATTGCTATGATCATAGGAGTCGCGCACTCAAGGCGCAAGATCAAGCCTTGGAGCCTAGGCGCATCTGAGGCGCACATGTAACAACTATGGCTATGATATGAATTTGGATTATTATAACTCAGAAGAATACGATTTCTTTTATAGCCTAGTATTGGTAACTATATAATTAACCATTCTTTATTAGGCAAAATTGACCTAGAGTCTTCTGATTATGAGAGAGGCTGGGGTTTAAAAAAATGAAACTGCATGCTTTGATTATGCATGATTTAGTGTCACCAATTTGGTATCCGAACAAAGGCAGACATGATCTGCAAGACAGAACACTATTAGACAGGTTAGCTGGGAGTTCGGTGAAGTTGATTCTGATGCTTAAGTCATGTGGTTATCAAAATAGTTTGTGATGGGATTCAAAGGGAGGATAGGTAGGAGGATTATTTATGGAGTGAGTGACTTTGGCCTGGATGGTCATATGGGCGGTTATGCATAGCAACCGCTCGGGCTTGTGGACCTCTAAGCCATATATGATTACTAGGTGTATAAATTTGGACTGAGAGGAGTGGTGCTAGATTGTTAATTGCAATTTTTTTTCCATATGTTTGTTTCAAGTACATTAATAAGTTTGTGAATTAGGGATTCTTCAGTATATAGATGTGAGTGGTATTGTATTGCGCTATTTCGTCAGATGTAACATTTGATTTATTGAAGTTTACTTACGGTTAAAAACTTATAAGCATTCTTTATTGTTCAAAATTGAACTAGTCTTGTGATTATGAGAGGTTGGGGGTAAAAAAATGAAGTCGTATGCCTTGATTATGCATGGTTTATGAATTTGGACTGTTTTTTTGTTTCGTACGAGGCTTAAGTTGAGGAGATTTCAGGCTGTTTTTTTCGTCGCTAGTCTTGTTTGTTCATATAGTCATAAGTTGCATAAAAATAAGTTATGAAACAAGCTTACGACTTTCTATTGTACCCTTCCCTTTTTTAATAAGTGTCTTTATAGACTCTTGGGGAAAATTTTAAGTGTCATTTTCTAATTCCAATGCACATGTTTAAATATTTTGTCCATTTTTCCCTTATTTAATACACATTGAAATGAAAAAAAGAATCAAGTTTTTCAAAAGAACAAAAGTTATAAGGGTAAATATGTACTTTTATTATCTTATTTAATGTGGCCTTGGTACTGACAAAAAACCCCTTAAAGACGCTTATTAAAAAAGGAGGGGAGTAATATAAACCATTATAAACACTTTTTTTAAATAAAAAGTTTGTCTCATTGGGCTTATAATAAAAACAAAGAAAAACCTCACCCCACCCCACCTGAATGTGGACTCGAACCTGTGACCTATAGGATCACAGTTTCATGTCTTAACCAACTAGGCTATGACATTTGCCACCATTATAAACACTTTCTTATGAGTTAATTTGCTATTTTAGGGTGTCGTTTTGTTGTATGTGAATGACAGGTTTCATTACCACGAAGGAGCTTGGAGCTGTAATGGGAGCTCTGGGTCAGTACCCAACCCTGGGAGAGCTGCTAGATATGATTGAAGAAGTTGATCCCGATGGCAATGGAACCGTGGACTTTGCTGAGTTTCTCAACCTAATGGCTACAAAGATTAAAGACACTGAGTGGAAGGAAGATCTTTATGAGGCATTTAGAGTGTTTGACACTGATGAAACTGGTTTCATCCCTGTTGGTGCACTGCGAGGCGTGCTGGAGAAGCTTGGAGAAGGACTCTCAGATGAAGAGGTGGATGACATGATAAGTGAGGCAGATAAGAAAGATAATGACTTTATAAATTACAAGGACTTTGTCAAGATTATGACTGAGGGATGACCGAATTACCCTCTTGCATAGGCAACTCTTTTCTATGTTTGGAATAATTTTTGAGTGATGATGAGTCTGGGCAGCTTGTTAATTGTGCTTTTCAAAAAGAATTTTTACTTGTAAAATAGGTATCGTATAAATAAATTCTGCTGGGAGGGAGGTTTTTAGCAATTGAATGGAGGTAATGTTTGCTTGAAACTTTTGTTGTGTTTCATAAGAAGATGTGATTGATTACCATAGTTGTAGAGAGTAAGAAAACCTTTGATGGAGCTTTTAAGTTGAAAAATGGTTCGGAATTTGAAAGGAGTTGAAAGCTACATTTAAACATATTAAAAGTCGCCAACTGGTTTTTGCTTTAGTTGAATAGCAGAATCCTTGGTAGAAATGTCACATCTATTAAATAAGAGATTCTCTAGATGGCTTAGTCCAAAATCAATCACTTATTTACTAAAATTTAAAATTATTATTTTCAATCCTAAATGTTCCTAAGTGCTAAAGCAACAACTTAAATTACAAACATCCTTCCAAAATAAAATAGCAGTTTCTACAATTGTACTTCCAAATATAAATAGTATATGTACTGTAATTTTAATTTAATGGGTTATTTGTTAATATAATTAATTACTATGTTAGTCCAGTGTTGTTCCTTGGGGGAATCAACGGTGACAGCCAGAAGCTATAATGAAAAGAGGTCCAAAATAATTTATTTTAATAAATTTGTATTATGGTAAAACTAAACATTAATTAATTTAAAATTAATTGATATATTTCTAAGAAATTGATTTAAAGATTAAATGTTTAATTACTATATTCTTTCATCATGAAACTTTATCATAATTTTTAGGGCATCACATTAAAGTATTGTCTTCTAAACTAATTTATTTTAACATTACTCAATTATATATCAGCTCATTTTAAGTACTAAATGTTACTATATCTAGTATCGAAAAATTGTCATTTTAGACTAGATTTCATTTTCCCTTTTATTTATCATTCTCGATTTTCTATAAATAATTTCTTTCTCTCTTCCAGTTTTGCTCATATTAATAACAATTCAATCTCAGGCTAATTAATGCACTTGAATACAATATAAAGTTAATTTAAGGGTAATTTAGTAAAATCATACTTTATTTAATCTATTCTTAATATGTGTGAGAAAATGATAATCTTTCAGCACCGGAAGAAGTACATACTACTCTCCCGCCACATTCTTATTTGCATTGTCACTTTCCCCCTTTATACCATGCATTTAACATGTTTTTTTTATTTTATTTTCCATTTATCTTTCAACCCGTTTTTTTTACATGCAGCTTTAGAATATTTTGATCGTCTCATTTTTATTTTTGAAATGACATCCATTATGATATATTTTTAAAAAAATTTCTTCAATAATTCGATATCTGCTACTGCGAATGCCAATAAGGCGGGGAATACCCAAAACTTGTGGAATCCGAACCGACAAAATGTGGGAATTAACCGAATATTTCATAGCCGTAAAAAAACATGGGCGGGTTTAGGTGGAATTGACCCTGAACCATTGATCGAGTAAATAAACCCGAACATTAAAACGAACATACATACAAGATTTTAATTAAATTTCATGTATAATTTATTCAAAAAATCATCTTTCAAGCAATATATCTTTAAAAATAAAAATACTTATATTACAATTTTAATTGTAATTTCTTTAAATTAAATAAATTCTTTTTTTTATGGAAACGAAATATATATTACACACAAAAAATTAATTGTACAAAATAAAAAGCTATCAAAGTCGAAAAAATAAGTGCACAAAACAACAAGTAAACATGTAACTTGTCAATCGATGCTCTATCAGTCAGCAGACAAAACTCTCTTTCTATGCAAGACCATCATTTGATTTTGAACAAAATATCAGAACAATTACAAGCATGGGAAAAGACATAAAAATTCATATTGAGCAAATGAAATCTTCAAAGCACTTAGAATTAATTAATACTTTTATTATACAATTTTACAGCTAAAAAATTTTATAGTAAGGCGGGGATTATCAAAACCTCTCGAACTCACGTGAGTGTGGAATGGGCGGGTGAAAAATTTCCCGAAACACTAAATGGTGAATCGCCGAAACCGCATCACCCATACCGAACCCGCCCCATTAACATCCCTATTTGCTACCAAAATGTTAGAAACATAGTAGGAAGTTGTTAGAATTCTTTTATTTCATTGAAAATTTGTTTAATCTTTTAGAAATCTGATATATATGTCTTATAATGTTTCCAATACGTTTCTAATATGTTTTGACCATGATACTACCATGTTTACAATATATGTAAGGTAAATGCAAAACATTTGTCCCTAAATCATAAATGTGTTGGAAATATATTAGAAACATAATAAACGGTTAATATACGTAGCTCAAATGAATCCTAAATATCTATAAAAGTGCACAAAAGGGGACTTCTTACAAAATTATAAGAATTTAAAACAATTTTAACTGGATTCTAATATGTGTAAGATAAATGCATAATCTATTAGAAATTTATTAGAAACCAAGTAACATGTTATTAAGCAATTCAAATGCATAAAATGAGAATTCTGATAGAATTATAAAGAATCTAACTGAAATTTAACCGGATTCTAATATATGTGAGGTAAGTGCAAATCGTTTGTTTAAAAAACATAATATGTTAGAAATCTATTATAAAACTAGTGAAAAGTTAATAAGTAGCTCGAATGAGTCCTAAATATTAATAAAAATGCACAAAACCATATTTCTCATAGAATTATGAAGAATCCAATAGAAATCTAACTAGATTCTAATAAAAGTTCAAAGAATCTAATCTTCAAACACTATCTCCTTCATGCATTACTTCAAACACCTTATAAGCATGTGTAATTCTGCCACACTTCAAATACATATTGATCAAAACAAATCCCCAGAACTGACCTGTCAATAAATCCATTATTAATTAAAAGGGCATGAGTCTATAAACATTGTCTAAGAGCTCTTGATTACATTATCAAAGAAGACCGGAAGCCGCTGAAGGAGTCCAAGGAGAGAACGGACTATAAGAGCTTTCTCTGCAAGTCGTAGGAGCAAGAAGGGGGAGCCTTCAAGTCGCAGGTGCATTAACACACAATCTCAAGAATAGAAGGCTTTATATATAAGTTATAACATGAATATGTAAATATGATTAGAAATAAAAGGAATATGTTAAGCTATGGTGAATTCCTGAATAGTTTAGGAAAACAACTTTGTTTTGACAAATACCCCAATTTTTAAAATTGAAGGTCCCTTTTATATTTTTTTTGGTTGCCATAGGCCCCAAAATTTTAGTAACGGGATTGTATGAGCAAACAACGCGACAGAGTGAAGCCGGGAAACCTTTAGTCGGTTTTTAATTTGGACATGATTCTTTTTAGAAAAAACATTTTTATTATTTAAACGAAATTAGAAAACACCGTTTAAGAAAAATAGGAGTCGCCACTTGGTTCAGCTCTACCGGGAAATTCGGTATAGGATTCTTATACCTATTGAACAGAGATTCTAAGTCCGAACTAAACACTTATTCATCTACTTAGTTCAAATATTAAATGGATAAAATGTCATTTTATCCATTTCTTTTTACCTATTTCCAATTTTAAGTCAAAGTTATCTAGACATATATACACAATAAATTAGAAAAAAATACACAAATCTAAAGCAAGAAAATAAAGGCCAAAAAGTAAAGAAATTAGAAACATCCAAACCAAGAAAATAAAGACGGAAAAATAAAGAGATCACAACCGCATAATTACAAAAGATCTAAGAAAATTAAAAAAAACGAGCATAAAGTAAATTATATTCATATTCCAATAAATGCTCCCACCCTCCAATAAACTGCTCCCCCTCCAATTAATCCCCCGAAAAATCAGAAACTGCTCCCCACCTC
>CAOJBI011089818.1:0-16243 GCA_948277035.1 Euphorbia corollata | reverse complement strand
TGAACTGCTGTTTTGGTCGAATTTGAATTTGATTTGAAGATCGATTTCTTCTTGTGTGATTTTGTGTTGAAAACCGCTTGAAATGCTGTTTGAAATTCCTTGATTCTCTCCTTGTTTGGCAGTTTTTAGAATGATTTATACGTGATTTCAACCGTTTTCTAGTGGCTCTTTGTATGGAGCGTACGGAGGGTGAAAACTTTTGGAAGGGGCGTATTTTTGTTTCTGATAAACTTAGATGGGTCATAATAGTTATGGACCAAAAGATGGGCTGAAACTATTCCTAATTTTTGGCCCATTTATATAACTTTCCCAAACTTTAAAATGGCCCACAATTGTAAACAGTGAAATCGGAAGGTAACTGTGTAAATAATAAACCTAAACATTACAATTTTAACAATTTCCCTTTCTTTTGTTTGAAAAGATTTTGAAGAAAACAAAGGGCAATAGTGGAAGGGAAAAAATTTTAAAACGGGATTTTACTAGATTTTGAAGAGGTGAATGGTATTTCGCTAGGTCAAATGTAATTTTCATTATTATCGTGTTAGTTAATTATCTCTGTATTTAGTTTGGAGCTATTATAACAAAAAATCCATATACCTTAACATGATTTTAAGTCTTAAAATGATTACAGACTAATTGTTTTTTTTTTCTTAGAAAGCCCTAGCTGTTGAAGATTCTCATCTCAATTTTCGATAAGCTTGTTGGTTAGGATGGAGAAAAAGTTTAACAAGGCTTTTTTTCATTGATACCCTTGTTTTATTGTCTCTTCTTTCCTTTACTTTTCAATTTCAGTTTTCAATAATATACGTGTACTACTTTTTAATCCTCTATAGCATCTTGTTCAATCAAGAATTATATTACTGCACAACTCAATTTTGAGTCTCACATTTGGGGTGGACTTTATCCGTTCTTAGACAATATACATGCTGATACTTTACAGTAACAAAATCGTTTCAGATCTGCAACGCTAATTGATGTTATGGTATTCTGTGAAATTTCGAAAGCGTTAGTTGAAAATTAAGAAAATATATGTTGCAACGATTATCAGATTAATTCTTGTCCAATGACAAGTTTTGTCTTGCTGCGAAAGCTAGTTTAGTTTGTTATGTATTTGTCCAGTGTTTTAACTCCAGTATTATGTTTAAAGTAGTTTATGAATTGTTTATTATAATCAGTCTGCGAATAATGCTACACAATTGTTAGATAAAGCAACTGATTTTTCGATATGTAGGGGGATTTATTCACTTTTGACTAGAATTGTTATTGCATCTAATTTTATATAATAGAACAATATTCTTCAATAAAAAAAAGTCCTAAAATGATTGACCATTTTCAGCGATTTAATGATTGATCCAATAGTAAAATATTTAATGTCAAAAATAAAACCATGGTAATCCAATTAGAATGGTCTAACGGCCCACAAATCCAATAAGTATAATCAAATTAACTGTTTTGAAGTAAACCGGTTCTGACCCAAAAAAACCCAGCAAATTTGAGCAAATCGACAAACTGGTCAATACCCAATTTTTTCCAAAGATCATTCGTATCTTCTTTTTCTCCCTGTTTCACAACACAACTACAGTTTCTGGGATTCTGGCAAACAAATATATAGGTTTATACGTATCATGTAACTTTTTATGAATCTACTAATTGCATATTTGACCATTAAAATTTCTCTTTCATTCCCCTCGTTCCAATATCGTCGCAATTTTATTTTAAAAAAATAATATCTGTAATTTCGTTATCCTACCAACAGTATGGGTAACAATATATAAATTAACATCTTTCTTTAACTTTACTGTTCTCTTCAATTATCTTTAAACATCTCCATATAGCTATTTGCTACATAAATTTGCATTACAATTTCTAGTAGTGTATAAAGAATTAGTTGTACGGCATCTCTGACGAGCTTGAATAATTGGTTATAAGAGTAAAAATCCTATTCGTAAAACTAACCACTACTTTACTTTAAAGGAGAAAAAAACTTGACAAAAACGAAGATGCAATCACATCATCTAAACGACCCACCTTCAGTTTGTTCCGGAAAACATATCAGTCATTTGTTTTATCTACCAACTCAACTGGTAAATCAATGGGACTGCGCTTCAAGAAGGATGTTGGTTGCTGCATTTACATCATTTCTAGCATGGACAAGTGCTTGTCTTGCCGAGTTCCTGTCAAACCCCATTGATACAAGTGTTGCAATAGCGTCCTCTGCTGGCTCTAAAGGAACAGCCGCAGTAGCAGGGTACGTTCTCTATATCATAGGACACAAATTCATCAATTCATTGGGCACTTATTGGAAGAAGAAATAAGATTTAGCCATTTCAGAAATAGTTTTTCCATCTACAAACTTTCCGAACCCACATAAAAGCAAAATTTAAGGGAAAAATACTCTTTCGAGCCACTATCCTTGGTCAAATATTAACTTTATAACCCCTGAAATTTAAAGTCCGAGGCACGTGAAGTCCGGCTAATGCATTATTTACCCCCTGAACTAGTCACGAAAAGATTGATACCATACTGAACTTTCAGAAGTTTCAGGATAACCCCTAGACTTGTTTAAAATGCACCAGTTTGCCCTTTCATTGTCATGTATCAGTTTTCGGTTGGTTTGACTTTCAAAGATGTAATTTTTCAAATTTTTCTATCTCCAACCAGAAGCTAACACGTGACATTGAGGGGTCATTTTTTGCAAGTTCAAGGGGTTGTTGAAACCTTTAAAAGTTAAGAGTGACATCACGTTTTTGGGACAAGTTTAGGAGGTAAATGATGCATTAATCCCGTGAAATCCAATCGTGATAAATTCATAGGTGCATGTTAAACATAAATATAAGATCGGGGGAGAGAATCTCATCAAATCTTTGGTCTAGGGAATGAGTAGAAATATATCCTAAGTACAAGTGAAACAATTTTGCTTCAAGATTTACCCTTTAAAGGCAGCCAAAAAATTGAAGCTAATGGAATCATCAATCTAGATAGGTCCAATAAATGTGCTAGCAGATAACTTCGTAACCCTCACCCTCACGCTCGTGTATAGTCAAACAATGAAATAAACAATCTCAAATTCTTCAATGACTGCCACACAAGATTATGAACAAATGAAAATAAAACAGGTATAGTACCAATAAACTTGAAATGCACATGTTAATTTTCTAAAAAATGCTCACCTCCACTTGGCGACCTGCAAAGGATGGATTAATAGTTCCTACAACATTCCTAGATGTACCTCCACGTGGACTCCCAGATGATGACCAAGAAAGCCGTGAGAAGAATGAAGTTATGAACTCTGGAAACTAATTACAAGAACAGACAAGTTGAGTATTATTGAACACTAATAATGTAGTAGTTAACTATAAAATTTAAATACATTACACAGTTTAACCATTACACTGAATTCATTACCATCACTGTGAGTAAAACCGAAAATTAAGCCATGATAATAAATAAGATGCAAATTTATGGACCAACACTAAGTTTAAGCTACTTTAACACCGAGGGAATGTTGGGTAAAAAGGGTGAGAAACTTCATTTCTTCAGCTTTGAAGAGGAATTTTCTAAGAATTCTATAACATAGAAATTTACCACTTTTACTTCAATTGTATTTCACAATTAACTAACTATCATACATGGGAAAGAAGCATGAGGGTGGCGTTTATGTCCAAAAATAAGCTAGAAATATAGATGGTAAAATTCGCAAGCCAGCTCAGGGAGATGCGTCTTTTGGAGTATGGTGCAGGTGTAATAACATGGTCCTTTCTTGGATTATTCGTTCTCAGAGTTCATCCATAGCACAGACGGCAGTAAGCTTTGATAGTGCCGAAGATCTTTGGTCTAATTTAAAGGAAAGATTCACCCAATCCAACGTTTACAGAATTGCTGATTTGCAAACTGAAATCTTATTAGAATAGGTCAATGACAGACTTTTTTGCTTCTTTACAAGTTTTATGGGATGACATTAATACCTTAAATCCGCTACCAGTGTGCACTTGTGAAGGATGTTTTTGTAATGTTTCTCGTGCTATAAGAACTAAGCAAGAAGTTAATCTAGTTATTTGTTTTCTGAAAGGCCTAAATACTTCTTTTTCTAGCATTAAGGCCCTGTTCTCTTGGACTACAATTCAATTAAGTTCAGTTAAGTTCAGTTAAGTTAAGTTAAGCTATGTGTAGTTATAAATTTACACTGAAATAAGTTCAGTTAAGTTAAGTTAAGTTAAGTTCAGTTCAGTTTAGGTTTCAGAAGTTGAAGAGAACAGTGCCTAAGTCTCAGATAATGGCTACATATCGGTTACCATTTATATTATGAAAGGCAATTTGCTATACCAAAGAAAGAATCTTGTACTCAAGATATAGCATGCTATATTAAGAAAAGGAATTATAATTCCGGCTCTCGCTTTTATGATCAGGGGGTTATAATTCTGGAAATGGAATAGCATTTGGGCATTTTGGGAAACAATCTGGTTTGAATGGACATTTTGGAAATCAACAAGGAGATTTTCAGGGTAATTTTAGAAAGGCAGAATTGGCAGACTGATAAACAAGTCAAGCGCTCTTTTTGTAATGACAATCATTTGGTTGTCAATTGTTGGAAGAAGAATAGGTATCCACCCAACTTTAAGGCTATGTTTAGTAAGATAAATGTTGTTGCTGGTTTGGAGGACTTGAATGAACATGACATAGAACAAGATGCTTATGAAGAAAATGCACAAAGATGAGCAAGATACAACTGTTTTTACAACAAAGCAACTTGAACAACTATCTCAGTGCAAACTCAAGCTCGGCAGTCTTATCAAATGATGATGGGCAACAATGTTCAACATACTCATCAGAATACTACTTATGTCAATGGTGCTTTTGCTAGATTGGTGCACTCTCGGGACAATTTTGCTGGTGCTTCCACTTCAGCTTCAAATTCAGGTAAAAATACTTTAGATACTTCTCCTTGGACCAGTAGTCATATTAGTAATTCTTTGTGTTTGCTTAGCAATGTTGTGATTGTTAGTAATTGGCATGCGGTTTTACCAAATGGTGATAGATTGCAGGTTACACATAAAGAGGAAATTCATTTTAGTCATGAGTTTATTTTGATGTATTGTTTGTGCCTAAATTTAACTATAATTTGATTTTTGCAACTAAGTTGTCAAAAACACTAGGTTGTGAATTAGTCTTTTCTTCTTCTTGTTGTTTTATACAGGATACGAAGATCAAGAACATGATTGGTTCAGCTGATGTGTGTGATGGTCTTTATCACTTAGATATCTCATTTACAGTAATAATGAAAACTTTATACATAAGGTTTATCTGTGCAGTGTAACAAAGAAAAGTTACGGAATTTTCAATTAGGACACTTGTCAAGCAAAAGATTGTCTGTTGTTAATAAAAAATTTCCTGATATTGATGTGTCTACTGATTTGGTATGTTATGTTTGCTTGAGATCAAAATAGAAAAGATTACCTTTTCCAATTTCACGTTCTGTTAGTGCAAGTATGTTTGATCTTGTTCACATAGATATCTGGGATCCTACTTTTCAGTCCTTAAAATGGTGATAAATATTTCTTAATTGTCGTTGATGATTACTCAAGATTTACTTGGGCTATTCCTATGAAAGCTAAAAGTGAAGCTTCTAAGTTAGTAACTCAGTTTTACACTTTGATAAAGAACCAATTCAATAAATCTACTAAGATTATACGTACTGATAATGGACCTGAGTTTCATATACCTTCCTTTTATTCTGTAAATGGCATTCAACATCAAGAGGTCTTGCGTTGAGGCTCCACAGCAAAATGGAATTGTGAAGAGAAAACATTAGCACATTCTAAATGTGGCTAGGTGTTTGAAAAATCAAAGTAATTTGCCCAAGTCTTTTGCCCATATTTTATTGGACATGTTGTCTATATAATTAAAAGATTGCCTACCCCATTATTAGAGGATAAAAGTCCTTTTGAAAGAATTATAACAAACTACCTGAGTACAATGAATTCAGAAACTTTGGTTGCTTGGTATATGTTAGTACTTTTTGCAGGGAAGAAAGAAATTCGATGAGCAGAGAAAGATGTATTTCTTGGGCTTGAAAATGGTGTGGAAGGGTATAGAGTGTATTGTTTAAATACTAATAAGATAGTAGTTTCTAGGAATGTCAAATTTTATGAGAATATCTTTCCTTTCACTAACAACAGTTTTGAAGTTGAGCAAAAAATGACAGGAACAAATCCAGAAACTGGAAATACGGAACTAGCAATACAAACAGCAGACAAAATCAAAAGGATACACAGACAACCAGTTTATTTGAAGGACTATTATTGTTCTCTAATAGAGACAGGTAAAGTTTCAGAACTTGAAAAAGGTAAAACTCATCCTTTGTCAAATGCGCTGTCATGTGATAGATTATCTTCAGAACATAGGGATTTTTCTTTATCATTGAATGCGGAAACTGAACCTAAGTCATATAGTATTGCGCAAAAGGAAAAATGTTGGAAAGATGCTATGCAAGCTAAACTAGATGCCTTCAGAGTCTAACAAAACTTGGGAAATTATTAATTTACTAGAAAATAAGGAACCTATAGGGTGCAAATGGGTTTACAAAATAAAAAGAAATCAGATGGTTCCATTGAACGGTATATAGTTAGGTTAGTGGCCAAATGTTACACGTAGCAAAATGGCATAGATTACTTAGAAACCTTTTCGCTTGTAGCTAAAAAAAACTATAAGTCTTACTTGATTTGGCAGCTCAAAACAAATGGTTTTTAGAACAATTAGACATAAATAATGCCTTCCTTCATGAAAGTTTAGATGAAGAAATATATATGAAATTGCCTCAAGGTGTTTCTAGTGCTATACCTAATGAAGCTTGCAGGTTACAAAAGCCTTAATATAGCCTGAAACAAGCCAGTACACAGTGGAACTCAACATTGACTTCCTCCTTGATTGCCAAGGGATCAATCAGTCAATGGCAGACCCTTCTCTTTTTGTTAAAGAAGAGAATGGTAATTACTTAGCTCTTGCTGTTTAAGTTGATGATGTGATATTAGCAAGTAATTCTAAGAAAGAAATTCAAGGTATAAAGAAATATCTACATGATTGTTTTAGTATTAAAGATCTAGAAAAATTAAAATTTTTTATTGGATTGTAAATTGCTAGAACTAACAAAGGTATACATTTATATCAAAGAAAGTATACTTTAGATTTGCTTGCAGAGTATGGATATTTGGATAGCAAACCAGCTAGCACACCCATTACAGTTGACAGATAAGATTTGACAAAGACAAAGATGCTAGATGACATTTCAAGCTACAGAAAACTGGTGGAGAAATTACTCTACTTAACTGTGAATTCGTATACAGAAATCTGAGGATTGAAGAGATACTGAAAAACTCTCTTACTTATTCAATCAATTACATCTCAATTTATATACAAAGTAATTAGGTATAACTAAGACCATTACAGCTAAACAATCAGTAAATCATGGAGTCAATCAAGGACCTAATATCTAACTAATGTCAACATACAGCTAACAATAAGGAACTTGCCTAAGACAGCAAGACTATGACTGATGATTGGGGAATTCTGTCGTGAGGATGCAAGAGAGAAAAGTTTCAGTGGTCATGTCAAGAGGACAAAGAGGCAGTTCATGTAGGATGAGGAATAACATGAGAATGGAAAAAGCATGCAAATGAGTGAGAGAAAATCAAGTGTTTCACATTAAACCTTTACAAGACAAAAGCACAAGAAAAAAGAGAATTTTAAAAGAATATGCTGTAAAGAACAGACATTGATACGGCATGAACAGTATGGTGCATTCAGGGATCCCAGTGCACTTATAAAGAGCAGAAAAATTTCAGGTGTGGGATGGAGAAAATATACAGAGAAATGAAAAGGACAAGCAGAGAGAAAGACTAAATTTTTCTACCGTAAAGCTAAATTTTATTTGGTATCTTAACTTGAATGCTTTGTGCTCAATGTGGACAAAATCTCCCCACTGTGTCTACCAGTGAATGCCAAAGCAATTTTAATTAAAGGCGAACTGTTTCAAGATGTTGCAAATTGTAGCATTACGGTTGTTCCATTATCAACCTCAAAATCTGCATATTTTATTGGAACACTAACTAATATCTCAACTATTGTTTTTTTAAGTCTAGGACTCTAGAAGTTAGGCATGAGTGATCGATAACTATACCATTTAATTGCATAGCGGATTCCATCTTAACTAAAAAGTTTTAGACAGAAAACATCTTGTTTTCATCACCCCAAATCTCTTCTCATCTTCAAAGTTCAAACATTAGATGGTATGCTCATTCAATATGCTAAAAAATTTCTAAACCATGGACTGATAATCTTTACTAAAAATATCTAGATGCCAACTGAAGTAGAAATTTCAAAACAACAAACTAGTTGTTTCTACAATTTAACTGGCATTGAATGGAAAAGTGAAGATGTGTGCAGAGAAACTCATGCAGATGATCAGATTTACTATAAGAATATTTTTGTTTTTTGTTTTAATTGCAATAGGAAAAGAAAACAAAAATCTCCCTTAGTCCACCAATAAGCATCAATTGAAATGAAGGCCTTTAAGTGAGAACATAGATATCCCAACATTGGACAAGACTCATCTCAATTTAATGAATACCAAAAATTTTGTAAAATAACAAACAATTTCCAAAGATAACTATAGGATGAAATTATTTTTTCTACTTGCAGTTGAAAAAGAAACTAACCCTTCAACAAGCATGTTGTATGTTGGCAGCTCTTGATCACTCGCCTTACCCTCGCGTTTCTTTTGGGCAATTACAGCACGTTCAATGGTTCTTATGCCCTGTCATCCAAACATTCGTAATTACAAATCAGATATTAACATTTCCAAATAACTACAAGCTGAAAAATTGTCGTATAAATTTCAAAAAAAATGAAAGAAAAAATCATTCACCTTGACCACTATGGAGGGTAGAATATTTTTTAGTGAATGGAGTTCAAAATGAAATTTTTCCCTGTCGCCTTTAGGAATTACTTCCAACTTATTAACATCCTTAACTTTGATATGCTGCACGTTATCAGGGTTTTGAAGTGTTTAACATGCAATTCTCTAGTTCAGTTATTCTCAAACGCTGAATTTCCTAGAATTAGAAATTCTTACCTGTGGCTTGAGTCTAATTCTAGGAGTTAGCAAAATTGATTCCCTCACAGTTTCAGCATCCAGAAATAATTGTGCCTCTTGAATTAGTTTCATGTCAAGCGTAATCATCACAGATGCAGACCTCGCAGCCATTACAATTTTAATACTCTTAGCAACCTGTAATACAAATTTTTAAACAAACTCAGCCCAAGTGGCAAAGAATGACAAATTACCTTCAGTAAAGAGCAAAACGTCAGCCAAACATTATAAGTATCACAATTATCTACTAAGGACTAATGTCCAGAAGTAGAGAGCTACTTCCTCCTGCTATATGAGACAAAGACACTGTATAATTGGAACTTCAGAAGCATACTGCATGTAGGATTACCAATAAGCATATGGTGAGGTAAGAATTGTATTTTATAAATGATAGACTTCATACCTGGCCTAAAAGAGTTTTTTGGATGCGATTTTTCACTATTCGAGCAGCATTGACATTAGTATTACATTCAAGCTCTGCAGTAATAATAGGGGTACTGATTCTTTTGGCTCCATTAATTATTTCTTTGATGCGGGGAACTCCTTGTGTTATATCTATTACAGTGCTAAGGAATCCATATGAAATCCAATTATAGGCAGAACTTAAGAAATATATTCAAAGAAAGAACCAAATGCCATCAAATCAGAAAGGATACTCATGCTCGCAACTCCAGCAAAGTGAAAGGTCTTCAATGTCATTTGTGTCCCTGGTTCTCCTATACTCTGTGCTCCAATAGCACCAATTGCAGTACCAGGTTCAATTCTTTTCCACAGATAACGACTGATGCAGGTTTCCAGAAAAACCTATTATTTAATTATGAAACTATTATTGATTCATAGTGCTTACAGATCATTAGATAATACAAGAAAAGTGTGTGGTAAACTCAAAGTGCAGGAAAAAAAATTGATTGATTAAAAAACAAAAAACATTTTTTAATCCTTAATAGCAAAGAAAAAAGGGTACAAACACCCATGTCATGAATGACTAGAAAAAAAAAACCAATGTAAAAAACATAATATTCCAAGAACAAATGGACGAACACCATACAAAAATGTATATTTCCAACCAACTCCATATGATAATCTCAAGCTGCATTCAGCCAGAAAATAATATAAAACAGTAACACTTTCAAATTTCTTTGTAAACTGCCGGTTTCATTGCCAATTATTTATTCAAGCACCAATATATTTTATAAGTCCTCCCACCCTTATATTATGATATTGATCTATGGACAAATAAATGTTTCTCATTATCCCAGGTCAGCTGTGGCTAGAAGCAAGAAGAAAGAATAAACAAGAGTCCCTCATTTTTTGGTACCTTGAGCCATTGCTTTAAATGTCTCCATGATTAACAGGCTTGATTACAAAATTTGATTTTCTTTAGTCAAAACAGTTATAATCAACTATTTATATTTGGACTCGAAGGGTTTCCACGATTGGATTAGAAGCTAATCAACTAGCAACTGGAATTGTTCAATCATCTTTCCCTGTAAAGTAGAGATAGAAACTTTCTTCTAATCTGGGAAAAGTTCTTTTTGCTAACTCACATCATCAAGTACACCTAGGCTAATTTATTTGTTAAATCAGATTATCAAGGAGAAAAACAGCAGAATAAAGTAGGCCACATATATTATCGAGCCTTGCATTTAGGTTCAAACAACTCCATGTAGTTATGTCATTTTATCAGCCTATCTACTGGTACATGAAGAGATGAAGTCATAACAAACAATGACAAGAAGACATAACCAATATGCAGTAAAAAAAACGGGGAGGAAAAAAAAGCTAAAACGGCCTCACGTATTTTTTCACAACAGTTGCAAAAAGGCACACACCTGAATATTTTAGTTACGCGGCATCTAATATTTTCAACTCTCCTCAACAAGGAGGAAACAATTTTTCATGAACAACGAGATTACAATTAATTAATCAACTAGCAAAGAATTTCCATCCAAACCCAATTTATTCAATACCAAACTGATTCCTTGATTCCCAAATAGGTTCAGAACCTGGCTACACATATATTTATAATTTCACGTACAACTTTATGTATGAATTTCTTTATTTCTCGTATACCCTCCAACAAATGAGCTTTTCAAGATTACCTCCACCAACCAAAGAGTGGGACAATTAAGCCCCTCAAACTATTCTATCTTTTCAGCCACTCCTAGGATATAGGGATATATAGTAAAAGGAAGGCACCACTAGATAAGCAGTAGGAAAGCAAGAAATTAGCGAATAGAAAAGAAAGACGAAATATTTTTGGAAAAAGAAAGAATGGAGTAGCAATTATTGACCTCCAGCTGTCTTCCAGAAATACCAGCTATTTTGTGCGCCATTTTGTCATTATTTGTGCAACTTCTCACAACTCCCATATCTTCATTTTTCTCCAAAATTTGCTCATTACTACCACTAAACAATTTTATCATGCTTTCCAATCTCTTTACACGATCCCCAAGAAAGGAACTCAAGCTATTTTTAAAGGCTTCAGAGCAAACCCCACCAAACGCCTTATCGTACTTTGCTATCATATCTTCTATCATGTCACACGTTTCTGATGGAGATAAGTAATCTTCTTCTCTGGGAGGACAGGTGGCCTACAAGAAGATGTTCCACGATCATTTAAACTTTTCAACAATTATTTAAAATTCCAAATAGTACATTAGGCAAGTGACACGCACCTTTACTTTCATGAACAACCGATCAAGATTCAATGGAACTCCACCTTTTCCTTCCATTCTTGCAGGATCCAAGCCATCATCTCCATAGAGAAATTGAACTATACATCCACCAGCATTTCGGACGGTATTATCGTATTGGATAGACAAGTCTTCCAATCCTTTGATCAATCTACGAGACATGTATCCAGTGTCAGCAGTTTTGACCTGCACATACAAAGATTTTGAAAATTTAGAATTCGAATTTAGTCTCCATAATGTTTATTCACCCACCACAAACCATGTCAATAAGCTTGAACTATGATTCCAATAGGCAAGGGTCAGTCCTTAATTTTCAAATTATCGAATGAAAGAGAGAGAATTGCATTGTGCACTTGTTTTTGACAAGGCATGCTATATCTATACAGCTACAAAAGTATACGACTTTGTTATTTTTCTAGTTTTACTTATGCAACATGCAAAAGACCTATCCAGTTCAGTCTCTGTCCAGACTTTACTTCACTTTTATGACCTATAGATCTAATTGCTGGTTGGTCATCAAAGTTGCACCGAAGGACAAAAGCTAGTGAACAAAACTTGTTTCAATCTAGACATATAATAACTCAAATGTTATCCTTACTGCAAAGTCCAGAAGATCTCTCTGAACTATTGTGTGGAAAAAAATTAACTTTTCTCTATCTAAATATACGTATAGATGTTATCCTTACAGCAGTGTCCACAAGACCTTCTCTCCCAGCCATTGTGTGGAAAAAAAACTCAGTTGCCGTCAGCCCACTGTAGAATGAATTAGCAACAAAGCCTTTAGCCTGCATAAAAAGGAATGAAATTCAGTTCAATGCTTCAAAAGTTAAGAACAGTAAATCAGACAATACCATGTAAAAACCCCAATTATTTTTTGTTCCACTCAATAGAGTACCCAACAGCGAATGTAAAGGTCAGAGACAGATTTTCCTTGTTGCACATACATGCAATCAAATAAATATAGATAATGAAAGAGACAGTCAAAGCCTCAAAGTCCTTGCCGAGAATAATATGCCAAGTTAATAAAAAATAATACTGAATTTTCAGTAAGAAAATTAAGAAAATACCGCAGGAAATTTGGATTGTATAGGGAAATGAGGAAGACTCCGATCTATGAATCCATTTGGAGCACGGCGACCCCCAACAGATTGTTGACCAACACATGCTACCATCTGGCTGATATTGATAACAGAACCCTTGGATCCACATTGCGACATGATCAGAGGACTGTTTCTCCAATGTAATTCTTTCATACACACCTACAAGAATAAATAATATTTTCAATGGAATTTTTCAAATGCCTCAAAAAGTGAACAAATGGTAAGTGGAGTCTTGTTATCACAAGCAATTGACTCCCGCACAATATATGTGCATTTTAGGTCAATGACTACTTCACTTCTAGTATACTTCTGATTCGCATCCTGTCATGGAACCAATTGTCCTAAAAGCTCAAGTTGATAGTCATTCTAGAAAGTGCAACTAATAATTGCCCTAATGAAGTTGATCAATAAGATCCTCAAAAGGCACTAGCATAAAAAGCATCTTCACCACAGCATCTCAGCGTCATGTTTTGCTTTTAGTCTTTTTATGTCATAATACCCCTATATTCTCTGGAAATTACGTGTAATGTAATAAAATTTTCTATGTGTTACTCCCCTATATCTATCCTAATATTCATTCATTTGTCTTTCAGTTTCAGCCAATCGACCACCCACTGACTTCCCATCTCTTTTTTACATTAAGCAGTTGATTCTAGTTCACTCAACAACCCGAACCCTGGCGTGCATGCCAATTTCCACACACAGGTTTTATTTCATACACTAAGACATGAGACCCCCACGCATGGCAAGCTAGGCCATAGCTTGCAAATTTCAACTCACACAGAAGTTTAATTTAATAAGCTAAGACTATTGATCATATCGCTCTTTTCTATCCCTATCCCTATCCCTCTCCCCCTCTCATCTCCCCTCATCTCCCACCCCCCTCTCTTAGAATCATTTGGTCATTGATCTGAAAAAACAAAATCAGCTAATTTAACTCTCTCTCTCTCTCTCTCTAAATCCTTTGGTTCATATCTCCTCTAATGAAAAACAAAACCAGCAAATTTAACCTGTTTCTTTTTTATCTAACCAGTATAGCTCTATAAGAAGTATTAATAATATCAGCACAACCCCTTGACAACATCGTCCATGGTCTGCGATTCTGGAATTATGAAATAACCTAAGAGAAACTGTGACCAATCACATAAAATATAATTTGAAACAGGCATTGATCCTTACATCGCCAGCCTCTTCTCGCAGCTTATTTAGTCTCTCAGTTATTTCAGCTTCCAATGTTTGAGTGGCATCACAACCAGGTTTAAGCATAAGCTTCCCTTCATTGTATTCATCTATTAGCTTATCACAATGTTGATAACCCGTTGAAATGGTTTTCCCTTTTCCATCAATCAATCTCTTTCCGGGCTGGACATCATCAATTCCAATTGAAAAACCATGATTTCCAATCCACCGAGCACTGTATTCGAGCAGAAACAATCAGAAAGTTATGAATTAAAATAACCTCAGAAAGTCATAATATATGTAAGGACAATTTGTTACATTATTACCACTAGCAATTAAGAAATGAAAAGCGAATACTGAAAATTGTTTTTATCCTACAGAATCTAAAGTTACTGCGAAAAAAATAACAGGCCTGTCATGTGCACTTTAATGTAATTGCAAATATAGAACTTCCTAAAGAGGACATTCAGCAGCAAGTGCTATAATTGTCTAGTATTAGCCACCGCAAAGAAACAAATGAATTTATTCCAACTAATTGAAAAAAAAAAAATTATGGCAACAAAAACATGAGTAAAAGCAACACCACTGCTGAAATGTGCATACAAAATTAAAATATGACGTAATTGCTCATAAGTGGCAATCACTGGTTAAATTAGTAATGATTTTCAACAATTACATTGCAAATGCAATTCAGTAACCATCAACGGGCATTAGGATTTACAACTTAATAGAGAAATGCAATGAAGTGTTGTTAAAAGGCACCAAGGCGCCTGACTAAGCACTGAGGTGAGGCGAGGCAACTCCAGAGCGCCTCTCCAACCTATAGGCGCTGCGACATGAGGAGGCGATGCCTATGCGAGCACCTCAGGGCCGGTGCTGAGGCGCTCGAATAGGCACCTCATTGAAGAGGCGATTAAATTTGAAATTAATCAAGAATGATTTAATTGAAAAAAAGGCAGGTGCTTTTTATTAGGTCTTAAATCTTAATTGAAAGAAAAAAGCTGAACATGGGAATTAAATCAATTAATTACCGACGTGCTAGAAGTTCAAGCAATAAAACTAGAGCATGCCTTAGGGAAGAAACGGAAGTGGATGTTGAAACACTGGTTGATGAGGATGAAGTTGAAAGTGACAAATCTGCTAATGGAGAAGAGGAAGAAGTGGCTAGCTCAGATGGTGAAAAGGAAGAAGATGCTAGCTCTGATGGTGAAGGAGATAATTATCTTAGTTTAGATGAAAATGAGCAGTTTTAGCTTTTGAAATACATGCTAAATTTTTATTTGAGAATTTTATTATGTTCATGTTTAACTTAATAGTTTCTTACACTAACATGTTGTCTAATTCTAAATTTTTAAAGTACCGTTTGTTGTTATATATATAAATATTTATCTTCTAACCAAGTAGCGTCTCACTTCAATGAGGCGAGTGCCTATGTGGCGCCACACGCCTTGGGCATTTCAGATGCGTAGCATCTCGAGCGTGCCTAGCGCTTTTAATAACTATGGCAGTGTTGTTAAAAGGAGCTATGGCGCTCGACTAAGCGCTGAGGCGTGGCGAGGCGATGCCATAGCGTGTATCTAACCAATAGGCGCTGCGATGTGAGGAGGCGACGCCTAAGCGAGCGCCTCAGGGCCGGTGTTGAGGCGCTCGACTGTATGCCCCATTGAAGAGGCGAGAAAATGTGAAATTAATCCTGAATAATTTAATTGAAAACGCTTAAAAATCTGACATGGGAAATAAAAATCAATTAATAAGTAACGTTAATGTTAGATTGACTTAGAATAGGAAAGGACTTCTTTATAGTTTATTACTTAAAATAATAAATTATACATGGAATGGAGAGAAAGTAGTTTTTATTATTAAATACACATCCTAATTAGAATAGGAAAAGGTCATTAATTATCTTAATTATCTATTTAAGAATAAACAGAGAAGAAAGTTACGTTCTCTACCGTTCAGAATCCAAATTAAGTTCAAAGACGTTCCATCTTTTCTGCAATCAGTAAACTTCCACTGAAGTGCAACTTCAAGTCTTCAACGTTTCAACACTTCCATAACAAGAGGTAAATATATCCATTCTGATTGTTAGCATATAAATCTCCTACCTTTTTCTAAATTAATAA